>JAANSM010000857.1:0-22659 GCA_036850725.1 Orchesella villosa | reverse complement strand
CAGTAATATTCTTTCACACGTTCTTCTTTTATAGCATTCGATAGGGTTTTCTTAATGTCTTTCTTTGTGCGTTCCGAAGGTTCTTTCTGTACAGCTATGTAATCTGGAGTGTTAAGCATTGAATTAATTTTGTCATCATAATCTTTCCTGTTCATGATTACGGTACATGATTTATTATTAAAAAATAACAATGTTTTATTTTCATACACGAGAACTTTTTAAGAACTTGATGTACTCGTATTTTGTTTTTTGACGCATATATAAAAACACAATTACTATAAGTACTATTATCAGTAATACAACTAGAAGCCAACAATACACAGTACGGCTGTAGAACACAATATTACCAACTGTAATTGTTGGCGCTGTATCAAGCAAAGAAAAGTCAGAATCTTTAATCTTTGTCAAACGTTCCCATTCAACTCTATGATTTAGAACCAGATTAACCTTATATGTTAATAATGGATCTTCGAGATGTTTATTTACACCTCTATAAAAGATTTCTCTAATACCATTAATTGAAAAGTTACTATTTATTGGTAGTCTAAAAACATGATTAGGACATGGTCGGGATACGTTTCCTAATGAAACATTGTGGCCATAACAATAAATATTATTTACTCCAAAATATTTTTTTACTTTTGTGGAAGCACAAACCCTTTGGCATGACAACCTGTCGTACAATAATAGGAGGACTTTGTCTCATTTCTCATGATGCATGCTTCTTTAGGTGAACACACGAAGGCTTGACTTGTATCAACATTAGTTGAATACACACAAGTCGTATTATAGTTATTCACTATCATACTTGTTGGCCCTATATAATTTTCAACACACGTTTGATTTGGTCTATCAGACACAAGTGTAAACGCATCTGATGCTAATACCATCTTGTCTGAATCTTCAGTTGGCAGGCTTACTTGTATGTTATTTTTTTTGTCGTGTGACATTCGGCATGTCAACATTTCACTAAGTTGAAATAAACATTTATTCTTACATGAAAAAGAATGAAAAAATAAATCAAAAAATTCGGGATTTAAGTTTCCTAATTTTGATTGTCTTTCTGTTTCCCGAATTATATTCAATGTTTTTGAATATCTAATCTCTAAACTAGCAATAAAATGCGTCATAAATATATATTTATCTTTTAATTCATTAAAATCCTTTGAAATTGATAACGTATCGTACATCAATTCATTAAACTTAATCTGTAATAAATTTCGGTCCATTTCAAGACCTTTCATGTTGTCTAAAAACTTTTTCTCTAATTGGTTCTTACGAATTTCCGATGTTTCCCTATACTCTTCTAACCCATCTACACTCGTTGCAAGCGACCAAGTCCTACCGAGTGCCTAACCACCCAACACAATACCGCCTAGTGCAGCACCACCTGCTATAAGTAGGGGCATTATTCGTTTTACAAGATAAGGACCATTGTCGGAACGAGTACCAGAAGGACAAAGAGAAGCTAAAGGTTGTATGAATTTAGTGTAATATACATTCTCACACATTCTTGCTTCCGGGACCATGTCTTGTTGGAAATTTTTTCCCGTGATGTAGTCACATGGAGACTCCAGTAAATACATGAGATCGTATGTGTTTTCTGCAACCACGACTGGAATCCTACTGGAATGCCAGAAAACAGGAGTATCCCCTTCTATGGACCCATGAGCTAGAAGAACAATCGTACATAGTACAATCCCTAATTTTTTTAATGGCATTAGTGGTGTAGATTTATAAATGTAAATTGTCACAATTGTCATAAAGACAAGGGAAAGTAGAATCAAAGACAGTAGCATGTTGAAATACCCCTACACACTGATTTTCAGAGTAATCAGTTTTGTTTTCAACTTCCCCGCCACTAACTTCTGAATTCTTTGGCTGATTCAAAAATTGCAAACACTGTTTGATTAACCTTGTCGAAATTTCTTAAAATACTGTTTTTGAAAGCGTTTAGTGTTTGGCGATGCTGTGCTGTGTGTGCATATTAGTAGTAGTACACGTACTACGCACTACGCTATTACGGATTACGTATATATTACCTCGTACCTCGTACATCATATTACCTATATTAAAAAATCATTTCTAATAGGTTGTTTCCAACCTAATAAAGTATTACATATTTGTATATTACATCTTTCAAATGTAAGTGCATACTAAAACTTTCGTATCACACACCACACCGCGTTTCGGTTTACAGTTTTCATGCTTAAAAGTCCCAAATTAATAAAAAACATAACGTATACTGCCACTAAAATTTGTTTTTAGGAGCATAAATTAATGAATCGATTGAAAATTTATACGCACGCGGATGGAGTCTTAGTCATAAGTTTGACCGAGCGGGGAAAATTTATTGAGCTCAAAATTCCTTTTGGAAAATCATAGAGCAATATAGCAAGTGAGTTATAAAATTTCTTTGGAAAATCCCTGATAAGAGACTGCTTGCACAACTTCAAGTTTCAGATTGATCAATGAGATCATGTTGGATGTATTTAAGAATGTAAAATCAGGTTGTGCTTGTAAACTCAAAGTATATAAGAGGATGAGAAACGGATGAAGCTTAAGTTCCTTTGACATTTGACAGCATTTGTTATGGTATGCCACAAATTTGAAGGTCATTTTCACTGTATGCCATGCTTTTACAGCTATACTGTCTCAGATTGAAACGAATGTGGTGAAAATCAATGTAATTTTACAGTTGGAGAAGTTCTGATAGTGATGATTATAATGAAGAATATTCATTTTGGACACGTGAAAAGTAAAATTTAAAATAATTTATTTTGAAAGTTCTTAAGATCAATTTTCAGCCAATTTGATTAAAACTTAATGTATAATAAAGATGTTGATTTTAAGAAAACAGTAAAAACAAAGTTAATTATAAATAGAATATGATGTTTCACTGAAAGTCATTGAGACGAATAAGGTTCTTATGAGCAAAACCATCAGATTCTCGTCGAGTTTGTTGAACGAGGTAGTGAAGGGCGAGTCGGTTGAAAGAGTCAAAATCCAAAGCACCATCATTGTCGGTATCAAATTCCGTAAATCTTTGGCGAAGGTCATCGTCATTCAAAGCCAACTCAGGATTCAGAGCTCGGAGCATTGCTCCAAGTTGGTAGCTGCGAATTTGTCCTCTACGCTCATAATTGTGGAAAACCTTCTCCATCACTATTATATAATAGTTTCAAGAAATCATTTTAAACTCTAGCCCTATATAATTCAAGCGTCATATTTCTAAACATTTATTGCAAACAAAATGAGAAACTTACAAGTTTGGGACTCCTTGCGAATTTTGTATTCCTGAAAAATAGATAAGATAAATAGTTAGATTTTTGAAAGTTTTCTGAAATCTCAATGCTTTTTTTGTAATTTACCATTTCTGAAGATTTTGTTGAAAGTTTCTGGTTTTCCAAGAGAAAGTTGAACTGTTTTGTATTTTTTGTTGTGTATTATTGTTTCTTCTTCTTTGCTCACTGCTGAACTGATTGAAAACTCCTTGAATGAAAGCCGCTTTATATACCAAAATCTTGGGTAGTTGGAATCTGTACTGACTGATGTCACATTTGTATATTTTTAATATATATGGGGCATATTTTACAAGGTACATTTCGTTTTCAAAGAAATGGAATAGTAAACTTTCATTGGAAAGGGTGCCAAGAAAAAATATTGGGATTTTTTATTGCATTGTCATTACTCATCAGCTAACATATGCAAGTTTGTTGCGTAAGGTAAGGTCGATAAACCATAACCATTTACCATACACTAGTATCAACCATGTGCATCATCATCATCTTTCACATGAATTTCACTTTACATTACCTTTCGTTGATTTTCCGAAGTTTTTGGCATTTGACAATGTAATGACACGTACAAACCTGGAAAGGAGGGTAAACAACCTGAAAAAATTGTATAGATTTTATTTTCTACATGTTGAGCCACTCGACCATGCCGTGTTTTTTTGGAGGAGGAGAGGACACTTGGTAATTCATTTTTAACGAGACTGTCGGTTTTCTTGTCGTGTTCATTGAAATATATGGCTACTTAATCGGTTGCATGTTCCTCTCATATTTCTTCCCATAAACTCCTGTCCAAAAAGGACAAAGCCCCGCTTAACCTACCAACATGGTGGGCAAAAAGTATGTGGAGTTTACAGCTTTGTCTGTTTTTAGAAACCGGAAATATGATTTATTAAAGCAGCGTGAATTCATATGTTCTAGTAGGTTCACCTCAGTTCAGTGCTTCTTTAGTGTGCATAATATTAACGGTATATAACGATGTTGATAATCTTATATAACAAGTTATGCCGAGACATGATGCAATTGATTGACAAGTCGAGGGAAGAAACGTCGATAGGTAAATGGCCTAAAAAATGTGGACAAACCGTATCTCCCAAATATGAGCCATCTTCAATCTTGGATATATTTCTGATGAGTTTTAACAACAGCGAGCATTATAACATGACAAATGGCCGTGTTCCAAGAAATGATGAGACAAGATGCTAATACTGGCAAATAAGTAGGTAATGAGATGCAGATGTGCATATGCGGGCCACGTTTATGTGGATGAATTGTGGTCGAAACAGCAAAACAGTTCAAAACACCATGGACTACTAAGCAAGAAGAGGGTAAGGCATATGTATGGTATACTTTTAAATATGATGTTTTTACGAAAACTGTGCCAGTATTCGATTCACGTAATCAGCAAATCGTGGAAAACCATAATGAATTCAAAGTGTGTTATAAGTACGATGAGATCAGTTTTATGCTTATTTTTATTTAACGCTTCATTTCACATTGAAACAGTTTGCTGACTATGAATTTCGTGGAAAACAAAAAATATAGCATCTGCCATAAGAACACAGAGTCCGAATATTTTCCTCAGAAATCTTCCGGGATCTTTTGATGTTACTCAACTTTAGCGATGTCCTTCAAAAAATCAGAAAAGTTAAACTTAAAATTCAACACTCCTAATTAACATAAATCATAACTTAATAACTTATTGTTTCAACTTGCCCCATCCCCAACCACCATGGCCAGATCCCCACCCCCAGCCCCATCCACCACCACCGCCTCCACCTCCGTGACCGTGATGATGATGACCATGGTGGTGATGAACTACTTTGTGACCTCCCCAACCACCACCACCTCCCCATCCCCATCCACCACCCCCTTGGTGACCTGAGATATAGAAAGCGATTACGTTACTACATTGAACCCTGTATGATTTGACCCTCTCATATACTCCTTTATGTACCTGAGTGGATGACGATGATTCTGTTCTTCTTCTCATATTTCGTACCACTGGCCGAGAAGACAACGAAAAGAAGAAGGAAAATGGTACAAGCCTAAAATTTATCAAATAGAGTTATCCAAGAGTCGACTTAAACAAATAAAACTTTATATTAAATTTGAAGCTTACAATTTCAGAAACTTTCATTTTGGCCTTCCTTTTTTTTGGAAATATGCAGCTTTACCACTTAAATAAAGTTGTGAGTAACTTCTGTTGCTCACGAGTTCAATAAATATCACATACTAAATGATTTAGCAATAATTCCTTCGTCATTTATTTCATTTTGGCCTTCCTCTTTTTTTGGAAATATGCAGCTTTACCACTTAAATAAAGTTGTGAGTAACTTCTGTTGCTCACGAGTTCAATAAATATCACATACTAAATGATTTAGCAATAATTCCTTCGTCATTTATTTATATAATCCACAAATGCAAACGTTACAACCATCTCAATTTCAGTCATGCCAATTTCACGAACTTTCTGCGAACACGCTTACCAAAATAGTGTAACAAAATTCACGAAAATGTTTGCTGTATTATGCCAATTAATTGGAGCGCAAAGCTGCAGTAAAACGTTTTCATGATAAATTTGAATATTGAAAACTCATATTTTCTCTACAATTTCATAAAAAGAACGAAATTCTAAATAAATAAAGACACAAACTTAAATTTAGTTGAATTGTTGCATCACTTGGGTTAAAAAATACCAAAAGCCCATGTATGTACATTCCTTTGTCAGAACTTCAGTGACTTACAGCTTATACCGATGAAAGCGAAGCATATAGCATCATACTACTTATATATGCAAATAGTGTATGCAATGGTCGATCTGAAGAAAATGTTCATAAAAGCTTATGAAAGTTTCAGTCAACTCTCGAGCGAACAAAGAAGAAAATATGAATAAAAAGCAAACTGATACACAGAGGCTAAGGAAGTCAACAACTCAGAAAAGTGAATAAATAAAAATCCTTCCTTTATTCAATTACCGATCATTCTTATTCAATCAGCTTACAATAAACCTTTTCCCAACATAAAAATCACGATACAACACAAATTGTGTGTGCTATAAGTATATAACCTATATATACATATATAGTTAGATTAACAGATTGTAAGGACAAAACTCAAATAAAACAGATATTATACAGGGTGTACATTTATCACTAGATTACATCCGCGTGCTAAATTAATGTTAATTTCAATTTATGACTATACATCATAGAACTGGATGAGTTTTGGTATCTCTTCGTTTCACGAATTTCCTTATAGTTTAGTGTTACATCATGGCCCCTTTATGCAGCCACCATTTTATATACATCTGCACTGCACTGCATGGGTATATTAACTACATGTACTTATATTTCATCTCGCCATTTAAAAATAATATTATTTAAGTAAAGAACATTATCATTTATGCATGAAATATCATTATTACTTGTTAACTATATTCTAAAAAATACTAAATTAATACTACCATCATAAATTATCACTCTCCTTCCTACGCAAACTTAAACTTAGTCAGCCATCTCATTCCGACTCAAGATTTATGAAGCCGTGTCGAAATCTGTGAATCCTTTGAACTCATGAACAGCACTTGTTGTGCTGGTATCTTTGACGAATTGGTCGCAGACCTTTTGGTACTGCTCAAACGTCAGTTTGCCGGAGTCTAGAAATTTGTTTTGTAAAAAAGCATTCTTTAATGCTCTTGAATTTAATTGATTTATTGTTTTGTTGAATTTTATTATACTTACGGGCTGTGTCAACTTGATCAAGTTGCTTTTTCACATCATTTGGATTGACGTGGCTTCCCATCTCCTCAAGCAAACTGGATACTTTATCAGCCTCCATTACTTGGTTGTATCCAGAGCCAGTGAATTCAATTGATGACCTTCTGCGGAACAAATTCCGCATAACAGCATATTTTTCATATTCCTCAGCCTACGAAAACAGAAAGGGTGTTAGTGGTATGTTATGTTAGATAAATATGGAGATGTTGACACATATAAGGTTTAAATTATGTTTATCTTTCAAATTACCATGATACTGAATAATTTCTGGGTCTCACTGGGCAAATTACGCAGTTAGGATTCTGGAAATTGTCACACAGAGAAGCTTCTTCCACTTTGTTAACCTTTCAAGATCAAGAACGCACTGAAATAAAGTCGGAGAAAGCTTCTCGGTTTTATGCTTGAGTCTCTACATGATCAAAACATGGGTTCGGGGTCGGTATATTTCTTTCCTCAAGTAAACTTCACCATCATAGTATTGGTTTCCGTAAACAAACCGTTCTACATCATATAAGTCGTATGTACATTCATGGGTGCTTGTACCCAGTTCTAGCTTCTACGTCGCAGCTAACGGTTTATGGTTTCTTTTATCTAATACTTCCGTCCATATATATTGAGAGCAATGTTGTTCTTTCTGTCCATGAAATCTATACATAAAAATTATTTGACACCTCGGAAAAGGTCTACGGGATTGTTTTCAGTTTGTCTTTTATATTATCATTGTATAGCTTCCTACATCCCTTATTTGCGCAACGAAATACATATGCTTAATAGTTGGCAAAAGAATATTACCCTTGTCTTCTCCTCAACTGCAAGTTTCTGGGACGCATAAAAGGTCACATTGGGCAAGACGCAGTTTTCATGAAGATACATATACAGCATTGTAAACATTACATTCCTCCGGTAAAAAGTAAACATCTTCCCATCAAACAGAAAAAGCAATCTCAATACTAAATCCAGTTCTGTTTTGCAAATTTTTGACTCTCTGGCTTTTCTCAAATGGTATAGATTACAAAAATACACCCAAACCTACACAAAATTTGGAATGCCGAAGGGCGTAATTAATGAAAGTGTGGAGGCCTTTCCTTGGAAATATTTCAATCTAAATCCATCTTCCATCTCATACGTAATAATTATGCAGCAAAAAAGTTCAAGGAATGCTAATTATATATGCCTTCTTGACGTTCTTGATATCTTCATTCCGTCTTGATATCGTCCTTTTACCAACATCTTTCCGTGACGAAGCAAGTTTTTTTTCAATATTCACTCTCTCAATGGACATGACATGTTCTTTTTTATGCAACCTCATGAAAATGGACCGGTAAGATCTGTGTTCTAAATGTATAGCAATGAAATATTTTCATGATGAGTAATTATTATCTATACACCAAACAAACCAACCACCCTAATCAATCTCACATCTCCCTAAAATGTTTGCGTAACAAAAGACAACATCTCATCTCCATCCAGATTTCATTCTGATGGTTTGCATAACTTTTATTTGAGCAAATTTCCAAGCCAAATTCCAAACTCCAAAAAGCTAGAGCATCACATCTCATTCCAAGAGTCCAAAGCATCATGATGTGTAGTCTGATTTGTACCTATCACCTATACAACTTAGGATGAAGCAATAGGTACATGGTCTAAGTTGTCTCAAAGTAATACATCCATGTACGCAAGCAGCATTGTCTAGAAAGGAAGTCAAATCCAATATATACCCTCAAGCCTCGGCTTGCAACACTGCACTATACTCAGCTGTTGCCCCCTCCTGAGTTGGCATTTGTTTTGACGGATTTTGAGACAGCAACGATAACTCCAGTCAAAACTACATTGCTTTCAAAGGAAAATGAAATTTTAAACATTACACATGATATTTCCGCCCTATTAGTGACCTCAATAGCTGTTCAAGCCGAAAGCTCTTTCGTCCACCACAATTGGACCAGAGAGAGGCAACTGGATTTAATGCACATGTGAGTACTAAAACTACGTCAATGCACAAGCAATTTCCATTTATTGTGCATTTTTGATTTGATTCTTCTCCGAAATTCAACCCTTTTGTATTCAACCGTTAATTGCAAACCGTGGCCTACTTCATACACTCCCATTTTAGAAGACTTGCTAAAGGGCAAGTTTTTATTAGACACTTCTTCTTTGTGTGTGTAGGAAGAAGGAGGAGAAAATGAAATGGCAAAACTATGAATAACAAGTTTTCCCAGTCTTCACTCAGTTTTACCACATCGTAGTCAAACTCCGTCTGAAAAAGACAAATATGAGACGAAGGAGAGACGTTATTAAAGAGGAGTGAATTTAATGTTGATAATGTTGTAGTACATGTATGTTGTGTACAATACTTTTATGTGGGATCGGTCGGCAACCCAAGTTCGGGATTGGAGTTCGGCTCTCATTCGTTGGTGGTGGTGTATGTCAGCAAAAAAAAAACTTTTTTCTTGTGTGCTGTGCTTTACCCATTTCCAAACACTCAATAGTCAGGAAAGATCAGACTTTGGTCTCGTCTACATCTTTTATTTCGGCGTCCGATCCCATGTAACCGAATGTGTATCACATTGTGTGTGGAGCATATCCCGGCAAACGGGAGATTATGCAATGCACCATCTCCAACTTTTGCAATAAAGGCAACTATCAACTAATAGAATCTCCCTATTTGTGTGTGTCTGTATATATACAGTTGAGGTTTTTATGAATAAGCAGTAGTCTCAGTCTGTGAGATGCTAATAATATTGGAGACAATATGCTTTCTGTGTCCGTCCTTATACAAAGTAGCATCGAACTATAAGTATAAAANTTTGTCGCATGTGGCTTTTGTCAATGTGGCTTTTGTCGCACGACCATGCTTTCTGTGTCCGTCCTTATACAAAGTAGCATCGAACTATAAGTATAAAATCAAGTCAAAACATTTGAAACAAAGTTTTCAGAAAATGGATCTCTTTTAATACTCAAAGTGATTGTCACTAGTGAGTGGTACCTGGTGCCCATAACGGTTCAACGAAATAAAAAAAAGAAGACAATCACAATCCCATTCAAATACACAACATGTAACATTTATGAGAAATCAATTAGGATAATAATTTGTCTCTATCTCACATTTACTTCATTGATCCTCTCTTCAGAGACGAAAGAAAACTCACCATGTTTCTAAATTAATAACGGTGAATAGGGTTATCCAATTTAATACAGATCTAGGTCCGTTTTGTTATTCCTGGAAGGACATTTCATAAAAGGGTTCAATCAAAAAGAACAACTTGTTTCTTTTTATTTCAGTTTTAATTTCATTAATTTTTCCTTATCACACAGGTTTGGCACTTAATTGGGAGGGACTATGCTGTCTTCAAAGCAATGGATCTTGTTACTTGACACTTGACGAAGTTAATATTTCAATTATCATGTTACCTCATGTTGAATGACGAATGCAATAATAGGTAACCCTTATAATATGCTTTCGTGAAGAAAGTGCAACTGTTTTTTCTTAGTTTGAAAATGATCATGGCATGCGCAAGTGTAGAACGTACCCTGCAGTATATACCAAAGCGTTAATTTTTTCCACCGGGAATCACACAACTCCTCCCTATTTGCATCCAAATCTCTTGAATATCTCTTGTCGGTGGAAGGGTTCCTGCTCTTTTTACAACTTACATTAACTGTAGGTTCCCTCTCATCATAAAAGGTCATAAAGTGGCCGTACCCTTTCCGTTGAATGGGGCTGCCAAAGTTGAATATTAAATATCTTCCAATTAAACTTCATTACTTTCTATATTGGGGAGGTAAGTAATATAAGAATTGAAATTTAAAAAAAGTAAATCATAAATAAAAATTTGAATGCGTTGACTCATCCCTTTAAAATTGCATGCAGGAACGGCTTCAATATGGCCCTTCATCCCAGTTTTTGCCAAACAAATGGGTCTTTCGGAAATGGCCGTGGGGCTAATTTTCACAGTAGCCCCAATGGCAGGCCTTATTGCAAAACCTTTCTTTGGAGCAATGGCTGATCGATTTAAGCGGAAAAAGAAACTTTTTCTCTTTTTCATACTTCTCAATCTCATGTCTTACTTGTGTTGTTGCATTCCTTCCACAAAATAAGTTGGAACGCCCAGTTGAGCTAGAGTGTAACAATGGAGTGTCTTACATCACCCAGTGCGAGCGCCTTAGTCCCCACTGTGAAGAAACTATACTTGACTCTTTCAAACCTGTAGAGGTAAAGTTACTCTCTTTATACATATGCATATAGTTTTAAATCCTTTCAAAATGTATTTAATAGATTACATAAAAAAAATTTTCAACAGTTCCGAGAACGTCATAAGAAGCTGCAAGATGGTTACAATCGAAGCGAAAGGGCCATAATTGAAAATGACGAGTATTTGGAGGTTTGCACGGGAACGTGTGAGTTCCAAAATTTTCGGGAAGGGGTTGACTTTTGTACAAAAGTACAAAATAGAAACGTACCGCCACTGTGTTATCCTGTCATTGGACTAAGTCAGCAATTAGAAACGCCCAGATCTGATTCTATCAAGTATGCTCCAGCAGAGAGACAAGTTCCATCAAACTCTCCAAACAAGAGCAACCTGCTGCAGCAGGAGGACGAGCTAGCTGAGCACGACAACACGGAGCACTTATTTGAATTCAAAGTAAAACTCAAAATTGATGAAGTGCTGCTTCTTAACGGATGCTTATATCTTCCCATTGGAGACATTGATTTTGAACAAGGATACAGAGGACTTTCATGTTTTGAAAAGACGATGCTAAGAAAGTGTGAAATTGATTGTGGGAACAATACAAATTTAAATCGCCATTTGGAAACTATCAAATCCGAAGAGGAGCTCCTTGACTCCATGAACTTTTGGTTATATGGCTCACTGGTGGTTATTGCGTGGATAGCAATGGGCGTCACTGAGTCGCTTAGTGATGCACTCTGCTTCCAGACTTTGGGGGACCAGTCACAACTCTATGGAAAGCAACGACTGTGGGGTACGGTAGGGTGGGGCACGTTCTCCTTCATCTCAGGATACTTTATTGACACTTACTCGGAAGGAAAGTTGCTCAAGGATTATACTCCGTGCTTTTATCTTACTGCGGGACTGCTGACGTTGGACATTTGTATAGCATACAAATGGGATGTAAGTAATAATAGTTTTAAATAAGAACCTGAACCGTATTCTTGAATGAATTATAGACATTGGTAAAATATTGTATTGTGGAAGACTAAATAGCTATTTGCTCATCCTGGTTTAGATTCGAGAGGTGGAGAAACCAAAATCATTACGAAGAGACGTTTGTGGACTTCTCAGCAATCTACGTATTGATGTGTTCATTGTGGCTTGTGTAATTGTAGGCATGTGTACTGGACTTCTGTGGCAATTCTTATTTTGGTGAGCTTATCATATGACAATGTATTTATCTGACAATATTGTCCAACGCCCAGTGTAATACCTATGATAAATTTGTGATTTTGTATATTATTTTAGGTACGTAGAAACACTGGCAGAGAAGCATTCCTCGTCTTGTGACCACAGAAATTGGGTAAAATTACTTGAAGGTCTTATTCAAGCCGTCCAGTGTTTCGGAGGGGAGCTTCCATTCTTCTTTCTTTCAGGTAGGAATGGAAATGAAATGTTGAATGTGTGCTTATAGTGGAGTTTGTTAATTTGCTAAATTCATTGATCAAGGTTCAGAAATAGCTTATATTATAATATTTTCACTTATTTAGGATGGATCATCAAGAAGCTTGGCCATGTTCACTGCATGACATTGGTGTTGGGGGCATTTGGAGTTCGTTTCATAATTTATTCCTTCATAACGAATCCATGGACAATCCTGCCTGTGGAATTATTTCAGGGTCTTACTTACGGCATATTTTATGCCAACATGGTGTCTTATGCTAATCAAGTTAGTCCTCCGGGAACTGCTGCCACTGTTCAGGGGATTGTTCAAGCTGCATTTGTCGGCATAGGTCAGCAAAACCCTTTTCTTGACAAACTTCTATAATATTTAATATTCCATCCTAAAAAATATTATTTCTATCTAAACAGGAGTTGCTGTTGGAAGTTTGGTGGGTGGACTCATTTTCCAGGGGGCAAACGCCTTCCGAGTGTTTGGAGTTGGGTGCCTCATATTTTGTGTGCTTCTTCCGAGTGTTTGGAGTTGGGTGTCTCATATTTTGTGTGCTTCACGCCCTAGCGATGGCCATATTAGGTCGACATGCATCCTATCCGTTTCCACAGGGTATCTCCTAAAACTTATAGGTGTATCTCCTCTTAACAATTATAGCCATACTAATCTCCTTTTGTAAACCAACCCTTGTTTCAGGACGGGGTGAAGCCGAGGGGCAAGAGATGTGCCGAATGTCAACGAATTCTGTCCAAGAGGACTACGTCAACACACCAGAAGAAAGTGAGCCTGATGCTACATAGCATATATAAAAACTTTTATACTCTAAAATAATTTACACATATATGCATGCCCGTTTTACAATCTCTTAAATAACTTATCAGTATCATGCTCTCTTCTCAATATTTTTTATTTGACAACGTTTACAATCCGTACATCACGTACAACTTTTTATTTTAAGTGATACATATAAATCATCCTCCGTCCCCATATAAAATACCTATAGTTTTTACGTTGGTTGACGTATCACTTAAATTATTACTTTTTATCAACAATCACTTGACTGTGTTTTTACGCAGCAGCTATTTTTTAGAGAAAAAAAAACTACCATATTTTTTATTGTGTCGTGACGTGACGAAAGTTAGTATTGTAATACACGTATAGTATATACCCATGAACTCTATATATATAGATTACGTTAATTTTTAATAATGCTTCGAGAGTACATAGTATTATTATTGGATTTTTTTAGTTTGTTTGTTATTAATCTTTACAGAAAAGACAAAAACTATGTTTGTGTACAACTTTCCCCAAAATAACGTACAGTACGGAAATTTTTGAGGAACCAATCAGTATGACTTGGAAGTTAAGTCATTATTAGTTATATTTTTAGTAGCAATGTATTTTGTTTATTTGTACTACTTGGAAAATATGCTTGTTTTTGCTCAGTAACTGTTTTATAGTAATAATAATATTTCTAGTTTTTTTTTAATTTGACTGAACTTTTTCCGCTAAACATTCACCCTTCATAACATAACATGAAGCTAAAATAATACCATTGTATATTAACTATATGCTTCTAATGTAGAATAGCTACTAAACTGTATTAAATAATCGTAGTAAACCACACAGTAGTTTTGTAGTTTTTTTAGTATTTTATGAGTAACTTGTAAATTTTAACTTCCACTTTTGTGACGCGGTGCTTGCATGCTGTGACAAAGCTTTACTTTATATGAAATCACTTTTTAAACTGACATCATAATATTATAATCGTTCTTTTTTAACCAAACATATTGAAATTACATACATATATATATATAAATTATAGATTGGTAAAAATTTAGTAATCGCTTTTATTGGAAATGACTGACGAAAACGAAATGTTTGAGTGTATGTGTGTATGTATGTGGGTTGATACAGGTCCGGTAAGAAGTCACAGTGAGATACTAATCTAGTGAGTCTAGTGAGAGAAAGAGAGAAAGCAGATGCGGAGATTTATCTGTTGATGTGGTTGGTGTTGGGGGTGAACGTACAATATATAGCGCACTCTAGTTGAATTCACTTAACTGCGTTGAGAATGAGAAACTCAATAAATAATAATTTGGTTTCTGTAGTGTGCAGTGCACGAATCAAAAGAGAAAACACGTTGGTTAAAATATCTTGATAAATGAATATAGTGGGACGAGTTGGCTACCAATGGGATAATGATTTAAAAAGATATAAAACTATATATAAACAGTTCATTTTCAATCTATCAAAAGGAAATCTGAATTATATATATATCTTAACAGTAAAATAATAATTGATCACGACTAAAGAAAAAAGTAATTACATTTTATGAATTAAATTACTTTATAAACATTACATGTAAAGTACATGAAATTTTGTAACACAGACTGACTGACCCTTTTTACTGATGAAATCTACATGTTAAAAATTAATATATTACTATATCTATATGATTGTAGTAGAAAAGAAAGTGTACCGTTATGAGATTCACATTTTCATAAGCAAACAAAAAGTAACAGTAAGAATATTACTATTAAATGCCATATACCACACAATATGGTTTATACATGTAGTGTAAGATTTAACAAGAACAAGGAACATAAAGATTTCTTAAAAATGAAAATACCATGTATTAACAGAAAATGAAAATACTAAAAAAATACTTGTAAAAAAGGGCCATGACAGGAAAGTTTGTAGGATTTTTAAAACAAAATCATTGACACAACACATTTTTTGTGATGTTGAACAGTAATTGAGGCTAATCATAAGTTGAAATACTTTTGGGGTAGTTTGTAACAAATAACCGGTGACAATGGAAAAGTCTGTTTGGTGGAGAAAGTGGTGGAAGATGTGTACACAAAAGTATATATACAATTATGTTTTGTTGCATGTTCTTGAAATGTTTTCTGAAAGGTTTGATATAAATCTGTTACTTTTTATGTAATCTGTGATCTAATTCCCTGTGAGCTCCATTTCACGGGAAATATATAAAACTTTTTAGATGATAATATAATTGTATTATTGTTGTTGTTATCTTCTTGTCGATTTGTAGCTTTTGTTGTAGTTCTGTGTGTAACGACATTTTTTCGCATTGTTAAATGTCATTGTGCTGAAGGCTGCTATATGAAAATATGTTATACGAAAAGTGGACGAGATTTTGCTTCCATATATGTTATATCAAATACAGTAAAATAGTCACATGCTGTGTTGATCTTTGTAAAAGCTGTTAAACAATTTAACTTAAATGGTTGCTTCTAAGATTTATTATACAGAGTTAATCATTTGCACGCTTCTATTTATGATAAAGTAGTATCGTTCATGATGAAAAGAAAGAAAAGATGCGAATAAAAGCCCAGACTTTAAAAAAGACATTGATGAATTTGAGACTTTTTGGGAGAATGAAATGTTTATTAGTTTTTCGGGGCTAAATAATACTTCCCTTTGAGGAAAGGCATTTTCACAACTTCTAGCAGAAACTTGAGTATTCCTGACTTTAATATTGAGTTTAGTTCCAGCTTTGTGGTTTTCCCCTTGAACATAACCCATCGCAATGTTTTTGGAAAGACTGGGACTCGGCACTCCACTGGTGATGGTACCTACTCGGCTGCCGTCATTTGCCACTATTTCCATTCCGTGACGAGGTGGTGGACCTGCTGCTGCAATGAAACCCACTCGTCTTTGACGAATCTTAGTTTTATCCTGAATTTGATCCAAAATTACTTTAGCTCCTGGGAAGTCTTTAGCTTCCTTGCGACGCTTTGCTGAAAGAGAATTTCAGTGAAATGTTAATACTAAATACTTCAATTTGCAAACTATTTTAAGTCTAGATAAATGTGCAGCTTAAATTAAATACATACCCAAAAGCCAGGAAAGACCTGCTTCGACAGGTGTTGTTTTCTCGTCCATGTCATTCCCATACAAACAAAGTCCAGCTTCTAGCCGAAGACTGTCACGAGCTCCGAGTCCAGCCAAAAGTACGGAATCCACTTTAGACGACAACAATGCTTCAACTATCTCAACTGCACGGTTTGATGGCATTGAAATTTCCACGCCATCTTCCCCTGTGTATCCACATCTTGTTATGCGGCACCCCTCCACTCCAGCAACGGTGGCTGTGACGGAGTTCATAAAGTATAACTTGCTTAGGTCAACTTTAACAAGCGGTTGAAGCTACATTTTGCATTGCGGGTCCTTGTACAGCTATTAAAGAGCTATCATCTTTAGTGACTAAAGTCACATCCTTTCCTTGACTTTTCAAAAGAGTCTCTGCTGTCCTCATCAGTGGCAAATCCTTATCACGACACCCGGCATTGGACACGACGTAGAGATGGTTTTCAAGTGTTTTTGTTACAATCAAATCGTCAATGATTCCACCTTGAGGATTTGTGAATAGGGTGAGTGTACCTTGCCCTTCTGAAAGGCCCTTAATATCCCCTGTCACTAAAGATTCCATGAATTCTAAACGATCCTTCCCATAAACTTCGGACTGTAGCATGTGGGAAACATCGAAAATGGATACGTGTTTCCTTGTGTGAAGATGGGATTGGGTGATTGATACATTTCCGTATTGGATTGGCATTAGGTAACCGGCGAAAGGAGCCATTTTTCCTTGCTGCGAAATGTGGAAATCGTATAATGCGGTTTTCAATTCAGGCTCACTAGTTTTGCCAGCAAATAGTTGCGCACTCGAAGAGATGCTTCGAACTGGAAATACATTTATACGTCTTAGCGCAAGCATTGCTGCAGTCACTAAAAAGGGAAGTGTTAAGTTAACTATCAAAAATGAAGTTTTAAAATTTAAATGATTCTTTCAAAGCACACGTTTTAATTATGAAGAAGGATAGAATTATGTGTCTGAAGTTTATAATATACTTGGAACTTATTTTAGGTAGGTACGGCACAAACAATGACGAGCTTTACCTTTAACATCAAAGAATTTACTTCATGCTTTAGTCATACATACGTAGGTATCATGCTTAACTGGACATTTCAAGTTAAAGGCGTTTTCAGAGTCGATAAATCTTGTTGTATGAAGGGCAAAAGGCTATCGTATAAATCCCAAAACTAAACGCATTCATATGTTGTAAGTAGCATATATGTTTATACGCAAACCATGTCATAATCTCTTTTGTAGAAATAATCATAAAACTAGATATATACATTTGATGGCAAACCGCTTTGACAGTTATCAATTATCAATCTTGAAGATTCATCCGTGTGAATGTTAGGATGAATATGAAAAAGCCTTAACACAAGAATGTCTCAAAAAGTTTCTTATTTTCTGACAAATGTGCTAATGTAGAGTAGTAAAGCAAAATGTATATAGAGAAGTATACATAGAAGTTATGCAAGAAACACTTTGTTGAATGTAAATGTCCAAGCACGTTTGGATCTTGTTTGTGCTGTGAAATTCGTTTATTTTTAAAACAAACAATAATCACTTACTAGTATTTACAACTGCATTAATAAGTTAACGAAAGGGATTAAAGAAACAAGATTAGATTTAGATAATACACGAATGAGATTCGAAGACGGAAGGGAATTTAAACCAATGGTGAATAGAGGTCTCTTTGTTTTCAACAGATTCGACATGCCTTAGGACAATTCTTATGCATATACTGTGGGTTGTTAGTACATTCCCCATTTTTAGCCCAATAGTCACAATGTCTTTCTTTATCTTGGCAAGTGGATGAGCCAGAATCTACAAAGAAATGAAGTTCATTGAGTTTTGTATGAGTCATTTACTTAATTTAAGTAAATAATAAATAACAAAGTAGAGGTCAAACAATTACCGGGATTATTTGTACTGACAGGACAAGTACTGCATGATTTTTGGCAATATACTGTCATATACTCTGAATTTTTGCTGCATTCACCTCTTTTTGCCCAGCTTCCGCAGTATTTGTTGAGATTTTCACATGGTTTATCTGGAGTCAAAGTCAACGTAAACATTAACTTCAAAATGCTTCCAGCAAATAAAATAATTGATTCATTTTTGTTACTTACTGCATTGGCCGCATGAAGACCTGCAATTGGCTTTCATCCATGCTGGATTTCTTGTGCATTCTCCTCTTTTTGACCAGTAAGCACAATGCCGGTGGTTATCTTGACATTTCGTTGATGATTCTAAACAAAGTGATTAGCATGTATTACTTTCAAGATTGCCGATGCTATAATGTGAGTGGCTTGCTCGCAAGAATAGTTAAATTACCCGTTGTTGGTGATGGAGTAGTTGTTGTTGGCCTTTCTCCAGGGGATCCACATTTATATAAACGATTGACTTTCTCCACATCAACCTTTGTATACAAATACGATGCATTTTTCAAAACTTAATAGAAAGAAATCTGCCATTTAAATGCTTTGTGCTGTTTATATTTTTATAAATAATTACTGTAGAAAATCCACTACGTTGTCCAATAGTTTTGTTGGGATCTTTGGGTAGAATAGTCGGTTTTCCTTGACCTTTAGAAAATGCATACGATCCGTAGTGCATAACAGACGTGAGATCGTAAGAAACACTGAGGTTCTGAATTTCTTTCCAAGAGTATTTTCGAAAGTTGTAGTCCATTCCTTCAGACACAAAGGAAGTTATGCACGTGATAATGAAAAAGCCATTTAGAGCATCGATACAATGTATAGAGATGCCACATACTACATACCAGATTGAATGTTGTTGAAGTAAACTGTAACAAATTCATCTCTATCCCATCGACTTTGTTCATGCCAAAATCCAACAGCATGCATCAGCTCATGAACCACAATGCCAGTGTATTCACATCCACGACCAATGCTAACAGGCTGAGCACCTATATACACATTCAGATTAATCGTTAATACAAATGTTAATTTAATCAATCAACGAATACATAACAATAGGTATATCAACAAAATTTCCATAAATAATTCAATTAAAAGTCTATTAAGTATTTCCACTGCAATTTCATTCACTACCTCCGGCTCTGCCTACCAAACTGCTGCAACCGCTTCCCCTATGGATGTGAATATAGTCATTTTCTGTTGTACGAGGTTTGAAGGTGATGCATGTGCGCCTTTGATATTCCATCATGGCCTTGGCAATGATCCCTCTTTGCTTTGAAGCTGTACAGGATAACGAGAAAAAGTGCGTAATTAGTTAACTTTTCTAGTTGTAACTGGTTAATGACGCTTGTTGTCGCGTGTTTGAATGTTTTTCTTACTGAATTCAGATGATACGACGTAAGGAACTTGACCTGCGGGCCATTTCTGCTTTTCATATATGATGCCATTGCGTGACTCGTCGGAATCGTTTTTTCTCTGTGGTAAAATGATATCTCCTTCGAACAATCCTGCCAGCTCGATCGGATCCATGAACCGACCGTTTTCATCGAATTGGGGAGGACTGTTTGCTTTAATTAGTACACAAATTATTAGTTAAAACTTTCTATTTAGATATAAAATTCCAGTTTGGGATTTTCAGTGAAGTAGAAACTTACCAACGATTCCTTGAGCATTTTGGAAATCAATTGGGGTCATAGGTTCACCAGGAACGTCTTGTGAATCCTGCAAAGAGATTTCTAGATTAGTAACATTCTGATAATTTTTACTGGAAATTTTGAAAATGTCATATTTGAACTGCTCACATCAAAAACTGCCGAGTGCAAATGCTCAAGTGGGTCGCTTGCAGCTTCCACTTGGGGAATTGATTGCGTAAAAGTGTTAATCAAGGATACAACAAGTAAAATTTGCCAAATTCGCCATAACTCTCCGTCCATGATTGCTTTAGATTTAGTATTTCAGTTTCTGTGATATTTTCGAGAAGTGTTTTTAGAAGTGGAGGAGATGAGAAGCCGGAAGGAACTGATGACACTCTTAGTCTGGGACTTCCTATTTATAATGAGTCATCCTACGCAGAGATGCATAATGTGAAAAAATGAATGAATGAGTTTCAATTCTTTTCACGTTTCCGATTGATTTTCGATTGTGCCGTATGCAAGGCAGCTTCTTGAATTAATTAAGTCACATAATGCCAATGTAACTGTTAGTATGAAAGGGAAGTTTTTGTCACTGAGCTTTGGGTGAGTAAGCCGATGAATGAATGAATGATGACTACCTTTTCATGACTAACGACACGTATGAATGAATCAGTGAAGAAACGGCAGACAATAATTGATTTGGTTTCAACGAACATATAAAACATTTACGTTTTATTGTTCTCCAGCATTTGTTATTGAGGTTGTTTTGATGAAAAGCAAAACACAAGAGGAGTGATTGGTTAACGATGGAAATCTTGCGTCAACTAGGAAAAGGACGCTGGGGGGAGATAGAGTTCCCACATGATTGACGCATGCTTTAAAAATACAATATATCACAAATAAGAAAAATAGGTTTCGCTTTTTTAGAAAATGAACACGTCATCATCATCCTCCGTTACGATAAGGTCGACGTGGGTCTGGCTCTTCAACATACTGAGAAACAAACAGTAAACAATGAATTAAGATTTTGTGAGATTGCACGTACGCTTAATCAAACAAACAATTTCGCTACTCAAATCCTTTACCTGATACACGCATCGTTAAAGCCTGAAGACCCACATATCATAGCTTTGAACTTGCCTACTGGACACTTTTCAACTTTCACTTGACGGATACCAAGTTCTTTAGTAAAAGTACGTAATAGAACAGATTCGAATAAGGGAATACTGTCCACTCTTCCCGAAAGACCCTCCCAGCAATTGACGGGACTGGAGACGACGGGGAAAAAGTGGAACACATTCCATGAATCAGCCAACTGCATCCACTCTTCCCCCCATATTATATCCGCCTCAATGTGATTAAAGAAAATGAGTATAATTCGTTTCACTGGGTATGAAATACTACGCTGTCCAAGGAAATCTATTATTCTAACAAAAGGGGTGATTCCTGATCCACCGGCGAATAAAGCTAATGTGTCACAGTTCTTTAAAAATGTGGGATCATATCGTCCAGCTACTGTGCCTATTTCCAGTTGAGAATTTACGCTGAGCAAACCCAACTCCTTTGTTAGGAGGCCGTCAGGATAAACTTTGATAATGAAGTAGATTACTCTTCTATTTTCTTCCGACTTTTGGGGTCTACTAAGTTCTCCTATTATGCTTCTATTGACTGGAGTATATTTCCGAGCGATCCCAGTTTCCTGGATGCGAAGTTTTACGTGGAAGCCGATGGGAATCCCAACAAATGACGAGCAGATTGTCTGTACTCCAAGGAGAATTACATTGTGAGTTAATTCCTGCTTCTCAATTACCGTTCCACAACAAAAGTCGTCCACTTGACATTGCCGACTGTCCATCAAACGGTTATTGTCTTGTAAAGGGGTGCCTAAAGTTTTCCATTTACCTGATGAAGTCGATAAAAATCATAATAGTTAACATCATGTTGTCTACAGTTTACATTCCGTTAGCTGGTTAGCTACTACAATGACAGCACAAAATATTTGAATTTGTTTATGTTAGTAGAGGAGAAAAGGGCATTATTGACCTATACTTGGTTTTTTGATAGTGATCCTAGCTTTCCTAAAGGAGTCTTGAAAGTTTATGGTGAATTGATCATCATGTAGCGCTTGAAGAAGTTTCACATGGGCCATCCACAAGTCTGGAGGTTTCAAAACGACTTTGAGTAAAAATCGCTCGCGGTTGAGAACACTGACACTCCAACTATCTTCTGAAAGCTCATCATCCTCCATCGCTTCCACCTTCACAATACAACAAAACGAATGAACTGACATGGCTCATCAAACAAAAAACGTATTCGTATTGTATAAGTACAAAGTATAATGGTTTAAACCTGAAAAACCAGGACTGAATCATCTTGAAAGAATTTGACTTGGGGACGGGAGGATGTTTTCGGAACTGATGTGTTCATTGGTACAAGCGAAACCCTAACATCTTCTTCACTTTCATCGAAGGACTCACCCACATCAATCAACAAGTATCCCAGTAAACA
>JAANSM010000856.1:0-22675 GCA_036850725.1 Orchesella villosa | reverse complement strand
AGTTTTGAAACAAAATCATGAATGGGATGGGGATGAATAGAGTTTATAAAAATGTATAAAATGAGTAAGTGGCACGTGTGCTCAGAATGCACATGGATGATGCTAAAACGGAAAGAGGGACAAGATTAGTGAGCAATCAAAATGGTATAAAAAATATATACTGAGCCGGCCGGTATTGAGAGTAAATGCGTAGTTATGGACTTACTGAAAGAGAAAATAATTATCTCGCCACATGCTTAATTCATGTTCCTCTATTAATTCATTGTTTTAATCCCTTATATATACTATATTAAATACATATATTAGAACGAACGAGAAAGTAGTAACCGCTTATCCATATGATGTCAAAAAAACTGCTTTGAAAGATCAAATCTTTAAAATCAAACGAATTGAGCAAAGCAAAAAACCTTTCTCTTGGTCGTGACTGATTTTTTCCACATCACTGCCATTGTGGTTCCACGGGCATATTTTCCCTCATTGTGTTCTGATTCTTTTTGCTTTTAAATATTTATCCCAGAGCAAACTCCTCGCAGCTACTTAATTTTGCATCTATCTATCCAATTTCCTTTGTTGCTGATTGTGTTTTTTGTGTGCTCAGATGAGTAACATTTTGCGTACCTCCATGATGTCTGTATTGTTTGTCAATAGTGAAGAAGCTATTGTTATTGTTGAATCCACATGCACAAATAAGGACAACCTCATTAATTAACTGTCTAAATGAAAACAAGCATTAAGAGAGTCTGTGTTTGTGTCTGATAGAAAGAACACAGAAAATGATATTTGCTGTAGGCATCCAAACTCATCTCTACAAGATTGCATTAATAAAACTTGTGGCTTCTACTTGACGGACCGTCCGGCTAGGTTACGAGCAACGTGCGAGTATTTAAGTATGACGCAGTTTCTCATTAACTTATCTACAAACTAACAATTAATTGGAGTTTCTCTTGTGTAGTTATGACATCACATTTACTCTTCATTAGTATTGCTCATGCACTAATGACTCTTTAATATCTGGCTTAAACCCTTCTTCTTCCCAAGAATATTTGCATGGTTTCGACTTTGTCACAAAGTCTTAAAGATGTAGCTCCTCGTAAATCTCTTAAAGATTCCCTTAACGTTAAGCCATTTTAGATTTACTTTCATCGTTGGATTTTAAGATAAGAGAATAGCAATAACAAAGAGTTTTTAGCGTTGCATGATTTCTGTTAGTTATGAACGCGTTGTAAATTGAAAATCTGTAAATAAATCATGAGCGGCACAGGATGGAAATTGACGAGCGTCATATCCACATGGTTCGCAAAACAATGCGTGTTGAACTGCAGTAGTTGTTGATGTGTGTTTCAACTGTTTGGGTTTTTAATGGATTGTATTTCGAATTAATTTGCATTGTTAATGTATTGTCATGAAGATGACGATGGTGACTTATCGATTATTGTTTCATTAAAAGACGCTACTGGCTAAGTAAGTGATAGTATTATAGTTGATAGAGAGAAACGTCTGGGTTTCTTTAAGAAAGGGATGCGTGAGTCAACATTGTGCATTATCCTGATGGGATGCAGATATGGGGTGAATTATTCATTTTTGAATGTGTCCAACTGGACTCACAATGAGGGAGTTAGCTGCTGAAGTGCATTTTAAATTACCTTTTACTCTTTATGTTGCACTAAAAGGGGCGTCACCTCTTCCGAATTTCATTAGAACGAAACACCATTAAAATGGCTTTGAAAACGTTAGTTATTGTCACGGCGTAGAAAACAATTGGCTTGAGTGTGTCATGTGTGTGATGTTAGCAAGCGTGAAATATGCAAATTTGAATCTCGTTGTATTAATGATTCGTGATGGACATTTCCTGCAAGCTTAGAAAAAAAGTTGGTACCTAGCATCAAGCCCCTATTCTAAATTGAAAGAATCGAGTGATCATGACAAAATAATTCTATTTTGATACCTGTGTAATATTATATGCAATAGCTACAGCCTACACGGCAATACCTAGTTGACTCTTAAGCTCTAACAGTCTTAAAAATTGCATCAATCCAATCATATACTGATTACGCGGAGTGTAGAAAAGAAAGTTCGACGTGACGGATAAGCTGAGAAATCAGCAACGTGCTTTTAGGAAACTCCTTAATTAGAATTCATGTACACGTGAAACTTTATATCTTGAGTCAGCTTACAAATTTCGAAGAAGAAAAAAAAACTTCTCAACAAATTGTTGATGATGAAGATCGGTTCCCACAATTTGTCCTCCGCTCTAACATACAAGCTTACTTTTATCTTAACAATGTTAAGACATTGCTTAAAAGCAAACAGTTTCATTTTGAGAGTGGAAGTTGGCAAAATTACTTTCCACTTTGAAACTCTTGCTCTTACTCTTACTTTTCATTCAATAAAAATGTCACTAAAAATCAACAAAAAGTTGAATAGCGAATTGTATCGTAAATATGATGCCACAAGCAATTTTTTAATGCTTATTTATGATGTACAAAATCCATCAAATTTTGATTTTACCTTTTATTTTCAAAAGCTCATATTTCTTTGAAAAGGTAAGAATCTTAAAATTTAAAAATCAATTTTAATAATCAAGTTTCCATCTTTATAAAACGCGTACAAGTCCAATAAGCTAAAATCTTATTATGCATGTGTATTTCTCAGAAAATGATTTACGCTAAAGAGACCTTTTGAAGTTCCTACAACTCACTATCAGTGTATGATCCTTGACTACCGATGACAGAGAACCTATTTAGTCTTTGGTGTTTTGAGTAATTCGTGTTCCTATTGCAACGCTCAAGAAACCAATCCCCTCTCAATCCCAACAACACGGTGAAATTGATGATGCGAAGTTGATGAGTTTTAAAAACCCATTAAAGAAGAAAATTTAGAAGCTTGCAAGACTTGATTTGAGTTTGGTCAAGTCATCAGAAGTATAAAAAACGCAAAGCCTCTCAGAATGCAATTTGGTTTTTGAATGTTGGTTAGTTCTTGGTTTGGTGCTACTGTGATGGTGATGATGGTAGCCTACTTAAATTCCGGTCTTTTTGCCATTACATTCATTGTTGTAGTGTTTTTTTGGGGGATATGTTGTCACAATTTGTTGTGTACTATGAAGTATTCGAAGGTTCAAAGATGTATAAAATAATTTCGTGATCCTTTGTGTACCAAATGGAAACGAATTCGGCTTGCATTATTGTACTTACAGTAGACACCAAATCCAACTAACATAAACTGCACAAAGTGCACCACTACAAGGACTATAGGTTTACACATATCTACTAGCATTAATGATGATGACTGAGGATTTTTTAAACAAAATGTAAAATATAAAGTGGTGCATAGATATAAAGTTTGTTCCGATAAAGAGTAGTGGTAGCATCAGAAGATAATCTTCACTTCACACATATATACATATAGCCATTGATTGCTAGCCACATTTTTGTCCTTTGTTTTGAATCACCATGAAAAAAAGGTACGAGTTATACAAAGCTACATCAGGTCGTGTTACATTTTATGTATGCAACAATATAACTATATACCAATACTCGGTCTTTACCTCACAATATAAATATTTTACCTTTTCCTACAAACTTGTAAAAGTACAAGGAAGCAAAAAAACATCATTAATGTATTAGTTGAAGGAAGGTAGGGTCGGTGCTGCTGTTTTCAGTTACTGAATCTACGTATTGAGATTAGTATTTTTTTCGTTCCCAAAAAATTCTATGGCATTCTTGTATTTCATCCAAGTTTTACCCAGTTGTGTAGCTGGCAACGCAATTTGAACATAGATAATATGTGCTCATGCTCACACTTTAGGATACAAAAGATGATGCTTTAGGATTATAGATCTACAAATGAGGGAGTGGAGAGAGGGCGACGAAACTATGAACCTATCCTTTTTTCTCTTGTGGTGAGCCTTAGCTAAAATTCAACTCACGACATTAAGTCAAGGAAAGGTTTTCCTTTCCTTGGTGGTATGCACTTTACAGTGAAATCCTAGTCGGCTAAAAGGAAATATTATTGTTGATGCTGGTGGGTGTTCTGTGTGCGCACCACACTATTTAATGTAAAAAATATATTGGAATTCATGCGGAGCAAAAAATTGGATGCAGGTACCTGCGTTTTTGGTAACAAGGGGATACACGATATAACTATGTTATTTCTTTATCTGGCTCGAATTAATTATCGAATAAATATTGCATATTACTCATTGTCAACTCATGCCTTGTATGACCAAGGAAACGACACGAGTTTCGTTGCATCAATTGATTCGAAGGATTCACCAATAAAAAAAATAAATTTAGTACGAAATAAAATGTAGAGGTTCATCAGTAAGATAGACACAGAATTGTTTGTCTTTGACGTTCCAAGTGCAATCGATGTTGTTACCATTGAAAGACATAAAAATGCAATTTTTCTTGTATGGCTGGACAAGAAATCCCTTTTTAAGAGTACATATTATTATGGAACTCATTTTGAATGCAGGTTGGCAAGGTGAGCATAGTGATAAGGACCAAATTGCAAATGAAATGCAGTTTGCAAGGTGAGCAAGGTTTTATGAATACTAAAAACTGAAGCAGAAGTCGCCCAATTTTTAGGCACATACTTATGATTACTTAATTCGATCTAGTTGTGAGTCAGTCAGAACTTACGATTACTTAAAAGAAGGCGTAAACCAAAATAGCTCTCGTTTACTAGGATACAAGTTACAAGTCTGGACCATGTCTCGATTGCGAAATGTGAGAACATATATGTAATATTATGACAGATCTAAATTGTACGTGACCATGATTCACTCATGATAGGTGAGGTCATATTATTAGACGACTTTAAGCTTTCCAATGCCTTGATCTTGATGTCTCCAAGATAATGATAATTACACTTTCCTACTTCAACTTTTATGGAGATTCTCATGGCTCTGACGTGTTTCGTCTGAAATGTATAATACTGTAGCATTTTTCAAAGCAACGATTTTCCCTGCTATACAACCTGACCTTGCATTGAAATTTCCTAAATGTGAAGAATATAAAAGTGTAAATGTTTTCTGATACATGCACGCCACTACTTAAACTTGAGAAGTTTCTCGTGGAAATTCCATTCAGAAAAAGTAAGTACCAGACACTATAACCCTCATTAAGTTATGAATTTCGAAGAAAAATAGCGGGTGGAAAATCCGTGAGAAAACGATTGAAATATAAAAAGCTTTTTAAATTATTCACACTGTGCTCAAAACTTGATATATCAGGTGCAATTATGAAATCATTTTTCAAGCGTAAAAACGTCACAAGAAATCTTATCGCATGAGCGTGAGCATCACAAAGGGTTTTTTGAAACCTTCGCCTTGCTTACAATACTCCCTTTGCGAAGTAATCATTATTGCATTTACGCTAGTTAAAACTGAAAACCGAGTTGTACTCAAAACGTAAACAGAATATGTGGCCCTCTAAACTCTTTGCCACTACTGACACAGTACGTATGAATGAGAGAGAGAGAGGACGAGTATTGGTAAGCATTCATTAAAATGCAACATCTTTCCTTTTATCGACTTTAATCCATCCAACATACATTTTCTACTCGTATCTACTTACCTCTCTGTAGTTGCTATAATTCAGGCTGTAATATCAGGAAGGATTATGCAGTTGATGTTTAAATGATGAAATTCTTTAGTTTGTTGAAATTATGTGCACATGCATAAAGAGGTTCCTTCGTCAACAGAAACCTGGTAGAAATGTGTTTGTGTGTGTGTGTTGTGTGATACATTTGTATTAAGATGCTTTCACACGAATCAAAAATTGTACGTTGCCAAGGCACAGGTATAGTTGAAGAAGACGAAGGAAGAAATTGAGCTCATACACATCATCATGGGAGCACCTTACTCATTTATAGCTTTCAATCACCAGTGTATATCTTACACGATTGCATGGTTTGTGTTTCGTAGTAGAATCTAGCCAAAAACACTTATTCCTCGTCTTCAGTTGTTCACACTCAAGCATACCTGTTTACCGTGAGTACTTTTTACTTTGGGTCTTCACTGCAGAGAGAACGAGTGGATCTATGTAAATGGGATTGTAGGTATGAGTATATTGTGTATGAAGACAATCTCGTGTGCTTCATGTTCACGTATGTATGATGATAATGATGTTGAGAGAACCTGTTGGGTTTCTTATGATTTTTGTTCGCTCTCTTGGCTTGTTCCGTAGTCGAATAACTTGTTGGCTTCATTCTAGTTCTGGCTTTGATGCCATCAGCACAAGTACTCACTGTTGCGGCCGGTCTGTTTGAGGCCGATTGTAAATGTTGTTTTGTGATTTTCATCTGTGTCATCTCTAACATTACCGAGATATTTACGTAGGAACCCATTGTCAGCGCTCTCATTCGTTCTCCTCATGGTTTTCCTTTGTTGTGTCCATGCCGTTTTCTCAATAACATTTGGTGAAGGATCCGCTCTAACAGAAAATTGGGGATGCACACTGTGCTTCCGTAAACTGTCAAACAATCCAGTTCATCGTTAAGCTCCATTTGGCCTTGGAGTTTTGTGAACGAAAAAGAAAGAAAAAAAATAACAAATTTAGAACGGTGAACGGGGGATTTGAGCATAATTACAGTGCGTTCTAGTTATTTTTTGTGGTTATCGGAGAAAGCTTTTTTCGGCTAATGAAAATCGACTCAATTAAGGAAGATAAAAAATTCGACAGACAGTTTTTTTTTTGTTTTCTGAGAAAGGGAGTTTGAAAACAATGAAAACTCGGTTAGTAGTGGAGTGCATGTTCTGAATTCTTTGGCGACTGTTGAGTCAAACAGTGTGTTCCTTTAACTTTTCATGCCGCAGAGCACATTCTTCTGCAATGTAAATCAGCATCAATGAAAATAACTCTTGCTTGTTGTGGCCATACTGGGAAAGAAAACGTAAGCAAAGTTTGCTACACCGTGTGAACTTATCACAGATTGTTATTGTCGTGTTGATTTGCTAGTTAGAACGTACGTGGAGATTTAAATCTCAGTTTTTGGTCATTCTTCAACTAGAGTTTTATTCCCTGGTAAATGGAACAAGGGGGATAGAACAGCAAGTGTGAAGGATACCGCGGTGGTGCAGTGTAGTGCATCAATACCTACAAAACATGGTTGCTTTTGGTCATTTCGGATGATAATAGCGGTCCCATAAACGGCAATTTCAAGTTTATTCCTTTGCCTACATTTTTTGTCAGCGTGTCCTAAAACGAGCAACGTGCACTTTAGCTGCATAATGGATGAACATAGACACACATGCACAATTTTTATTGTTAAGATACATGAATTCCACTAACTTGGTTGACTCATGAGATGCAAAGTAAATGGATGGTCAGTGTGCCCCTCATTAGGACGTTTTGATGTTCAAATCTTTATCACAGACAACATTTTTACCTTGTTTCTTTTTAAGGGACTTGCTTGTTACACGTAATCAAAGTCAGTCATTCTTTGATCAGCCATTCTAAACAGCTTTTTAAATGTTCTCCCAAGGCATATCAATAACACCCTTTCAATTATGTCAAAGGGTTTCAAATAAGTTACCAAAAGTGTTGTTACACATTCAGATCAATCAGCTAGTTGATTGTGCTCATAGTGCTGGGAGATATTCAACCGTGTCAACACAAAAAACAAATGCAGTGAAACATTATGGCAATGAGATTGTTGAATGTAGACGTTGACCCTGGGATGAGGGATCCTTCCATTACTCTAGCATTATACAACCAACTCGTCTTTTCTACCTCATCTTCCAGACTTGCTAGCTCTTCTGTTGCCACTCCTAACAGTACCATAGCCTCTTTGCAGCTTCTTCAAGTGACAAGTTGCTGGCATTGCGAGTGCCAACTTTGTATAAGTGATCTGACCTGAAAAATGTGCGTGAACAATAGAGGACTGATCTATAAAGATTACCTGAACTGGATGCAAGAGATGCAGTAATAATAATAAATACGCACGGACAATTCTTCGTGTCAAAGAAAATATAACATACTTTTTCACTCCTTTTATCTCCTGAACTTATGGACACAATCTCTTATAGTTTTTGACTCCAAACCCTTAACCTACCCAATCTACCTACGGCCTACGTAAAGGCAGTGTTGTTAAACTTACACCGGCCTACGTAAATGTGAACACATTATTATTTTTCCACATCTTTGTGTACTTACTTACATACAGTCCAACATATATATACACACACATATATTTACCTCATTACTTTCTTACCCCCATCTAAAAGGCAACCTACCCAAATCTTCGTGAGTGTTCACTCACCTTGAGCCAAGTGATTGCATTGCATTCTTAATTTTTCAAGATTTTCTTTTTGGACACAACAGGACATCACCATTTCATTTTGTAAATGGGAGAAGAGAAAAAGGATTCTTGTATGAAAGTGTGTGAATATTATATATATAGATATACAAGTTTCTTGCATGGTCACACGCAATGTTTTGACCATCGGCTTAGCTAAAAATAAAATACAGGATATAGACGGTGTGCATACAAGTCTAATCTGTACTAAAAATTGAAGCAAGACCAAACCAAATAGTCAAACATTTGTCACTGCACAAACAACTTTAAATTGTCGAAATTGAAGTGAGATTTCTGACTCAAACTACATCATTTTGTTCGGCTGCAGATTCACATTTTTTTTGTGTGTATGAAGGGACACTAAAACTGCAGGTAAGAATCGTTGTTTTCTCCACTGCATTGCGTTACATTGAATTACATATATATATAAGTTTACAATTTAAACATGATATATGTGGAACAAATTTTGATACAATGATCAAGAAGGTGATCAGTATCACAAACACACATAATAATATAAAAGTGATACGTAGGACCTGTGTAGTGACGTGAGCAAGCCAAAAAAGAGATTTACATTTGCATGTGAAAGGTATAGAATTACTGGGGCTCCGTTGAACAAGGTGAATTGCAAAGTTTTGAGAACAATTTGCTTCTCTATAACATCTCGTATTTACATTTGTATTGTTGGCAAAGAAACTTCAGAGATGGGAAAAGTCGTGTGTGAACTCTGGGAGGCCAATCTGTAGGTGGTGGTAGTTCCTTTATGTAAATTTATAACCACACGGACGGTAGCAAACAGTAATAAGGTAACAACTCTCGATATCACTTTTGAGTTCCAAAACTTTTGTGCCCTTTTTAAAATCTGATTGATGAGAGAAGTAAGAAGGATTGAAGAAACAAAATTTGGTTTGATAATCAGCAGAGTAAGAAGCTATGTACATGAAAATAAGAATTAGCCATGTTGGATTCTATGAATTGTAAGTTATCAATCAGTATTACGTATTAGAGTGGGGATAGCAAAAGTGTACAATTCGTGTGCTTTACAATCAAACAAATTTAAAAGTGTAAATCTTCTAATTCCATCTTTTTTATTCGTAAGGTTAATACCTTTTCATTAGTTTAGTCCATACCCTTTTATCTGTTTCTATGTCACTGGCCCTTTTTAAATCAAACTTAGGAGAAGAGAAGGCAAAGAAGAGAAGGATTGCAATAATATAAATATGCAATACTCATTTTAAAATAGTCATATTGGAATGTAAATGCATACAGTGCACCAAAGATAACTGCATGTTATATTGGTGTGGTTTCATAGGTTTGCAAAAGCTGTCAATTTTGTCATGTCATCATCAATCATATCACTTGATGAATCTCAACTAATGAAATTGACTTACATGTGCAGTGAATTAGTATATACTATTGAAAGTGAACACTAGGATTTGGGAATGTAGCAAAGCAACAAGCCTTTTTGGTTTGATGTGATCGGCTGGCGTGTCCATGTCAAAAGCTGCCATGTTTTGTAGCTGTCAAATGTTATTCCACTCTAATGTCCATTTATACAATTTTTACAGATTATTTCGTAGTCCCAATGTAAACAGGCATGATATGCATGTTGTGTTTGTGGTTCAGTCGGTTATTCTCAGCTTGAACGTATACACATATAGTACACTACTACTACATATTTCATGAATGAATCAGCATCATCACCACCACCATCATAATCATCATCGTCGCCATCAAATCACAGTGTACAATATATTTATGACGCAAAGTATTTAGACTTTCTGGCACTCTCTTCTGCACTCAATTGACTCCTACTATCAGGGCCAAGCATTTTAATTTTGCTCTGGTTAATATTATTACATTAATATGATGAATAGTTATAAATCTCAAACTGGTATGCTAATAGAATATAGAATGCTAAAAGAGAAGAAAAAAATGTGAGATGTTAATGAACATGACTGCCCTGTCCCTTTTTTGCTCTTCGTGTTAGAGGAGCTAATGCCAAACCAAAAGTTTTGGACATCGTCCTGCCAAAAAATTATAATTTTAGAACATGCATGATACCTTTTTAAATCGAAAAAATGAGTTAATTCCTACCTTTACAATCATTCATGGTTATACATGAATGTCGATCAGTACAATACAAGGTAGGAAAATTATACCAGTGGCTGTCAATTAAAATAAAAGCAGGAGATCTTTATTTTTTTTGTTGAGGAGGGATCTCTAATCTAACTCTTGTCTAAATTTTTATCTTCTGCCAAGTTCATATCTGCATTGTATGCTATCTTGTTAACCTTCTTTTTCCATAAAGTATTCTTTGGAGAGAGAGAGACATAAACTTTTCAATCACATCCCAATTCCACTTCTTGACGACAAAAAATGTTGTCCACCTATCACCAACACACAATGACGGACAAGATCATAAATGTCCCGTTCATTTACATATAACATTGCAAATTTTGTCAACGTTCGTAGTGTAAAAAATGGGAGAGTGAGTGAAGTGATTGGGATATGTAAAATGGAAAGGAAAAGTATGTCTTTAAACTTTTTTTATTTGTCAATTAGTCACGTCATGAGTAGACCAATTTGGGTTTGAAAGGGAAAATTCTGGATTGGATAAGTAATTTGAAGCAAATTTATGCGATTAATCTGTCCACGTAGTTTGTAATTAAAAATGTTCATTCTCTTTGCGTCTTTCCTTCACTTGCTTTTATGCATGGGTAAATTTCTGACTCTATACCTTTTGCCGTTGGCTACTTGTCATGGGATGTTACGGGTATTTGCTACTTGTTTGCTAGAACCACTTTCAACTCAGTTGAAATTTTACTTTTGGTTATTTACAAATACAACGGGGATTCATACAGTAGCTTTGATATTTGTTGAGGATCATATTACTTATGTATATATGTGAAAGAGATACTATTTTCGTATCTTGAGAAAATCTAAACTTTGATACTTATGATGACATTGATGTTATGCAAACCTGGTTTCACATCATTGAAATTGTTTAACACAATTCATTATACAATTTTGCTGGAATTTGATAGCTGAGGTGTGGCATAGATACTAGAGACATCTTGTTTACAATCGTTGTCAGACAGTGAGACAAACGAGCCGCCCAAAAATACAACTTTTGGCTCTACAATAGTTGCAAGATATCATTGAACTATGCATCTACTGTGATACACTATTAGAACATTTGTGCAGAAACACAACGAAAATTTACTTAGGTTTTATAGCAGTTACAGGATCCCATAATAAAATCACATGCAAAATGTATTTCGTTTTAGAAAAATAACTATGCAGTCTTACATTTTGTAATATGCTATAAACTATTGACTGCTTTACTCCTCTGAATTCCTCATGAATTCAAAAAAAATGTTACAGTTTGATGTAAGTGACACAATATAAACACTCTTCTCATTAATAAAGCATCCACACAGTAGTCCTGCTTTGATTGATTGATGAAATTGTAACCGTTAGGTTTCTATACATAATATGAGCTTGTACAAATCGACATCCCAGCAAAGTAATAGCTTTTTAACAAAACTTTCGAAGGAAAGCTTATACTCCCCCAGTGCTTACAGTACAATTGCAATTTTACTTGTAAAAGATTTATAGGATACTTACATATATTGTCTCTCCTCCAAGAAATAAAATATTTAATGTTGCTGCTCATGTGAAATTGCTTTCAGTAATCGAAAAGTAAATAGACGAGCAAAAGGTGAGGAGCAACAATGCAATTTGGTGTGAAGTTTGCAAGTTGCAAAATGTAATGATAAATGACACTATTTGCCTTTCGCTAACTCGGATATCATTCAGCTGTTGCGTTCATAGTAATAATGACCATGAATTTATAGACATGCGTTAAATTTAAAAAAGATGTTGTAAATTTATTGCATCATTTGAGTAAAGTCGGTAATTTGATTACAGTGTTTTGATGGCGATGTTGAAGTAGATGACTTTAAAGTGTGATAATGAATGAATGAACGGGAGTTCAATTTCATGGTGAATGTAACGTGTAATAGGTAGCAGTTTGGAAAAGGCTTCTAATCTTCCCCTTTTATTCCGCTGTGTATATATAATATAACGCCAGCCACTCTTCTCGACTGCATTTTCACAGTCCTATTATGCAGCATCTTTTCATGAAGCACTGAGGAGTGGAACGGATCTAATAAAGTAATCCATCCATCCCTTACGATTTTGGTTATACTGAGAGATAAAACGTCTTGCGTAGGAATGTTCACGAAAAACTGAACTTCTGGTATGCAAAATTTTGATAATGCAGGCAGTTTTTGCCGTAAGTGGGGAGGGAGTAAATTGCCGATGAGTATTCATTCATGCATGCAAGAGAAGATCAGTTCTTGCTTCCAACCGTGAACGCAAAAAGAAGGAGAATAATAGGTACTTAATGTGGGTAAATGTGTAGATGAATTTGAGAATAATTTATTTATAGCATTACCATGTTGTACAATATCAGTTTGAGTGCTTTACATAATTGATACACAACATTGATCAGTAGGAGGTAGCCCATTCGACTATCTTTCCAATTAGTCGATACAACTTGTTTTGAGGGGAGCCCAAGTGTAGCATGCAATCATTGTTTATGCATAAACGCGAAAAATAAAACAAAGAAGTGCAAGGTCATGTAAAAATATACTCATCAGACTGATCACCAAAGCGCTTCTGCTCCTCCGGGTATAAATGTTGACCTTCAAGATATGAAAAAATTATATAGCGTAATCCGTTGGATACATAACTTAATAAAAAGGAGAGGCAATTTTGTTACACTTGTGGATTGAGTAATGGGTGTCATTTCTTTACGGACGTGTGGTTTTTATAGACAATGCTTTAAATTAACCTAGTTCTTTGCAATATTGAAGTTCTTCCTAACAGTACACACTCAAAAGTTATGATTTCATGCTTTATTTACCAAAATCAATACGTTTACATAACCACAACATAAAAATCCCGGTATTTTTCATGCACAACTGAGAAACTGAGCATGTTGCAAGTTGCAACAAACCTGTACTGAATAAAATTGGACAGAAATTGAACTTTCGACTCGCCGACACAAAGTATCGGTAGAAGCAAAGCAAAATTTAAAATAGCCTGTATGAAATTGTTACAGCGTGAAAAATTGCAGAGTGTAATTACCGAGTTTATATCATATATCGGGTTTTATTTGCATATTGCTATATCCCTATAATATTTCTACAGCATGGTTTGATGTAAAGGTCAGTACTCAGTAGATAATCTGAAAAAAATAGTAAATTTAATTAATAGCTCTTTACCCCATTAGAGAATTTATGAACATTGTATCAGTCCTTCTCAATTTTTTCATGCAAAGGAATAAGATCGCGTACATATACATTAAATACATATCTTGTATATCTTAACTATATATTGTAAAATAATAAATTAAAGCAATTTTTACATCGTTACAAAGCTACGGTTGACGGTACAGCAATGCTAGGATGGTTACCCAGTTACGATACCATAATGTTACAATAATCGTTACAAAACAGAAAAAAACGTTCAGCTTGTGTTCATAACTGGGTAACACACTGCTGTAATGATATGCAGATTACGAATGATGATGGTAATGCGATGATGATTACGCTTAAAGCAACACATAGCCTTGTCGGTAACTTGACACGACGAGGAGTGCAAATTTGTAAGAAACACCATTTTTTCATACAGATTTAGCTAGTCTCCATAAAAAAAAATCAGCAAAAGAGCCTCCCAACTCTCAGGAGTGATTTTACGGGTGTGGTACATTCACTTAAAGTTGTCGAGAAAACGGTATGGTCGAAATGACGAGGAGATGTAACCAAAGTAGAAACATGTAATGACTGTTTTTACATGAGCATATTTGATTCTGCTTGACGAGCGCCATGTGATCACATCTATCACTCAGTCACACATTTACATTCCTTTATAGCACCCAAATTGTTTGCACCCTTTGTGTATCCCAAATGTAGATGTATGTGTGTAAATGAATGCCTCTGATTTGTAAAGGGCCATCTTCATCACGTCATTATTGTAATAGCATTAGAAAAAAAAGTAGTCTTCATCACAAATCAGAGAAACAAGGATTGATGCTAGTATCCTAATAAATTCAGACACAATTTTTTTGGGGATAAAAGTTGTGTCGTTGGACACATGTCACAATTCCGTAGCGGTAGCAGTAGTTGCAATGATAATGTATGTAGTAATCGGCTGTAGGAAAACCCTTTCGTGTGATAATTGCTAATGGAGTGTTGGCTTTTGCTTTATATGCTATGAATGATGCGATGATATTCATATGCACGAAGCATTTCCAACAACAGGGATGATTGAAATGGACGCAATCATCAGAAGATATTTCAAGGCTCGTCATTACAATTATCATTTTCTCATTTTTTATACTCTTCTTCTTTTTCATCATCTTCTGCTCGTCTTCATACCCTTAGTTGTTCCATCCTCAAAAAATTGTGTTTTGTGTACAAAATTCTTTGCAGCCGAGAACATAATATTTGGTGGCAACAAACCCAGAAGGTAAAGCGGTAAAAAAGGGAATGCAACTAACCTTGTACAATTACATTTTTTCCGTAGACCAGAAAATATACTTCATTATAATAGAGCACATCACCACCACCACTACTTCTGACTATATACTACATTATGCCTGTTATACACACGTACGGTGGTTGGTGTGAGCAACAAATGAGGAAGAGAGGATGAAGATAGCTGTTCAGCTTTGTGATCATCTTCATTATCATCATCTGCAGCATCATGAGTCTTTGCACTTTGTTCATTCATTTGTATGATGCTCAATCCAATAGAGTGAATAAATTTTCAAGTTGAGCTTGGGATGTTGGACGGATGAATTGTTGCTGTTGCTGCTACTACTACTTATTACGATTTCGGTTAACTGTTATATTACACTCAGAGATGCAACCATTGTAGGATGATGCGCGTGTGCATATTGTGTACTGCATAAAAAAGCACTATATATATATTTGAGATTGGCTACAGAGAACAAGTGTCCATCTTCTTGGCAAAATGTTGAGAGAGAGAGAGAGATAGAGGTGTGTTTCAAAATGGTGATTATGGCGAGAAAAATGTGATCCTAAATAGACGTTGTGTGTATGTATTTAACAATCAGGCTATCTGATTTTGGATTTATTTCCAAACCTCAATTTTTTGTTTTCCTGGTTGAAAACATAGATTCATCGACACAAACGGTGTTATGTATGTTGGTGGACTAAGTCTACATTACAATTTGTAACATTTCGGTATTTGCCTTGCCATGTCGTTCCGCTTGGCTAATATCCATTGAGAAGGGTAAGAATATAAGAGGATTTTTTGAAGCCCAATTTTTGTTTATTATGTTGTATTGTTAATACTGCAGTTTTAATTTTTGTTGTTGAGATGAAGGATGATGTTTGAAAGCATGACATGTACGTAGCATAATCTACATTAGATGAATCGTGTGTTCTTGAATGTTATCGGTACATAATATCCACGTTGTATGAAAAAAACTCATAACTTCCTCAATCAGCTCGTCCAATACTGAAATACGAATATAGTAACACCCTTTTTCATATGATAGCTTATCTAAATAGGTACTTTTAGGATTTAACAACTGAATTTGAAATCACGCCGGCAAAGCTTTTATAAAAATGTTAGTAAAACATCACCTAATATTTATTCTTCTCTTTAGCTACTTCATGCTTCCATAATATACTTGTTTCTTCTTGGAAGCCTCTTTTCATGCACGTATTTGATCATTATGACGTGGCCAAAAAACGCTGAGCTAACGAAGCCAAAACTCTATAAATCTCTATATATTTCAATTGGAATTTTGTTAAGATTGATTACAGGGTCTTTGGCTACTGGCCTAAAAAATTACACATTTTGTGTTATACATACGCACACATATCTGCAGTGTAATGTAATTCGTGAAGGTTCAGCTACAACTAACGGAAAATATGAAGTCGGTAAACCGTGTGAATAAAATGGTATGCTTTGGATTCCTAATGGCAAGTGAATAAGCAGATCCAAAAGAGAACATTTTTATGCATCTTCACTTCTTTCTCAATCTTATGTGTATAATATTGCACTTTGCATTGTTAAAACTTGAAGCATGCAAAGTTGTACAAGAAATCAACGGAGATTTTTCCATTGCAATGTTACGGTTAGGTATTTCAATACCTCGCGTTCTTAAATGTACTTAATCATTGGCAACAATTCATGCAATAATCGTATCATCTCATAGTGATGCATCATGTAAGCTGGATTATTTCAATTTCATTTTTATATTTATTTTCTACAGCAAATTTTAGTAGCTGATGAAATATTGCATAAAAGAAATTTCAAAACAAAAAAAAAGATCAGTTAACTTTTAACAATCATAATATATTATAGAAAATAATGGGGGAAATTGGGGACATGCACCTTGAGAGCTACTGTATTCTTGCAAAATCTATAATTTTCGTAGCATCAGTAAGCGCCGGCATATTATATAATCAGTAAACTAACAATTAAAGACGTTGCGAGAAGAATTCAGCTGAAACATTCTCCTGTTTACATAACTACAGACATTACTTTAATTGAACCAGATGAGGATAACTGTATGAATAAAATTTTTGCTTGGCAAATGATGTACGGGAAGTGTGAAGAATGTTTTACGGAGATTGGTTTTTAGATATTATTAGAATATCTACGCAACCAAGATTTTATTGCGGTATTCTAAAAAAAATTCCTGTTGAATCAGAGTTTCATTGTTTTATGGAACATTTGTTGGAATTTTCACCACATGTTTTTGCCTTATACATTCTACATAAATAATTGTAAATACCTTTGGTTAATGTCATGATTGGTGGTTAGATGATCAGTGAGACGCATCATGCAGAAAAACACATTCCTGTTGACTTTTAAGGTTTTGACGTGTAGCAATTTTTCATAAAAAATGCGATAATCAATAAAGAACATTCCAATGGTTTTTCAAAAGGTTCGATGATATAATTTCGTTAAACTTGAATACGTTACTCAATCACGGTTTTGGTGCTTGATCATCTTGAAAAATTCGATTTTAGGTTTTGACAAATAAAACACAATTGAACAAGCAAAGAAGATCCTGTTATTTCAATATGCTCATGCGCACTCCCAGTCCCTCTGATTTTACTTGCACAATGAAATGAATTCAGAAATCAAAAGGTTCAATGTAAAGTGGAAAATCGGGAAATATTTAGTTCTAAGCTTAGAAGCTACAACCATTGATTACCTAAACCGATGTTGCACAAATGAATTGTATTATGGTACATAATTTTATGCATAACATTACGGTTTATCCAAAGTGAGCTGTTAAGTGTGAAATTGAAGCAAGTGTAAATGAACTTACAAAGTACGAGAATGGAATGAAGCCATGTTGTTGATGACGATGACTTATGAATTTTCTTTTTTTGGTTTTTTTCTTGTCAACAGTTTTGTAAGCAAGTCACTATGGCGCATTTCACGGGCTATTTACTTGGCAAAGTTCAATTGGACGGAGCTATCCGATCGGAGGTGCTGGCAAGCTTGGTAGAGACACTGATTCAGCGCTATCAGCCAACGGACCCGGCGAGGAAATTGGTGAAATTCAATGAGAATCACAGGTAAGAAGACAGCTTTACATAAAAAAAGAGCGACGATACAAAGCGTGAAACCATGTGTTAAATAATGGGGATGCACAACATTTGGAAGATTAAGATGTTTAGAATTCCTATACATGTATTGGTTACAGCAGGTAGTGAGAATCTCAACACGTTTGTATAATAGAGAGAGAGCAATTCACATAATGAAAACAGTTTTGTAACCTAGATTTTTTTTCTGCAGATCATGCTAAAGTATTTCACGAATTAATTCATCCTGTCTTTTTTGTGACAAACAAGATGAAGAAGACATTTCTTCATTGGATTGCTTGTGCACGCACATGCATTTATACAAATAATAAGTTTCTCACTCACTCGCTGTTGACAAGTTTGAGAAGTTGTATTAGATGCAAAACTCACTCATTCAGTCATCTTAATCGACTGATTATACCGCACAAATGAAGTTGATTAGAAACGAGGATTAGCCATACAGTTTCCGACACGGTAACAGGAAGATCTTCTTGACTTTTTTATGTTGGCGCAGCACAGTTTTGTCACGAAATGTCAATGGCATGAAAAATTTACAAGTCCTTAACATTGAATAGGCAATCAGTGCTTAAAGGCAGAAGAGGGGCCAAAACCATATTAGTTGGCTCCTCCGTGAACATTTTTTTTGTTTGTAACTTGCTGCGCTGTTGCAATAACAGGTTTTGCTGACATAAAAAGATAATAGTGAGACACATGTCACATTTTTAACGCGCTATTCATATGCTCACATTAAATCCACAATTGTTTCTGTTTATTCAGCCTTGGCACCAAGATTGCATTTTTTTCTCCTTTATTGTACCATCATGCTAATGATTTGATAGTAATACCTTTCTTATTAGGACATTGAGTTACTCCTCTGATTGATTTTTGCATATTGTGTCTTTTCTTTTTATTCCCAAACAGGTATTCAATTGAGTGCTCTGAACGGGGACTCAAGTTGACATCCCCGGGTGGGAAATCCAAAGATGAAGGTTTCGAGTCTGACAATGAATCAGTGCGCTCGGTTAAAATCAGTGACTCAGTAGAGTTGGACATTGCTGACTTAATGGACCATTTAGAAATTGCTGCAAAAGAGGATAAACAGACTGAAAATGTACCACCACTACATTCATCTCTATCATCATCGGGAGGATCCATCGACAACACAAGCATTTCGAGCTCATCCGGCCTTCACGTGTCTGATGACAGCAATTCATCCTCTTCTGGAAATGGATCAGATTCCGATGAGTTTTGCAACTCGGGAGAAAGCTCACCATTTTGGGAGACATTGCCAAATCTATCATGCTTCCAGTCATATCCTATTGAAGACGTTGTTTTCTGCCATTGTGATTCACAACATCCATCCACGTTGGTTTGGGTTGTGAGACATTTAGCTAAAATGATGGCTCTTGTTACTGCCTTTCGAACACGTTCTGAGGCCGAGGATTTGTTCCAAGCGTACAGGGACCTTCGACTGAAACTGAAACCTATACGGTATGGCAAATTCAATCATCAGGGGACCTTGTCCAAAATGCCATACGGGATGTCCTCTGGCTCATCCTCAAATCCGTCAACACCACATCCATCCTCCTCATCTGCAATGTCATATGGGGAGATGAGTAGCCTGAGCGACAGCGCCGCCGCATTTTGTTCCCTTCCCCCAGTTTATCCAACAGAGATTTTGCATGAGACTCAAAGTAAGTCGCCATTATTCACTGTGCATGACACAGCATCCCTCGACTTTGACTTTGAAAGTTCAGCTTACAACTGCAACAGTTCCTCTGCTGAGCACAATAATAGCAGTGGTGGAAGCAGCATACATAACAACAATGGTAGTAGTGGTAGTCACCCATCAACCATGAAAGAGCCATTAGGACGAACGGGATCCAATTCATTATCACTCCATCAACACATTTATGTCTCGAATCCCAATATCATTCGACATGAGGAAGGCTCCTCTGATGATGATGATGATGGCACTGAAATCGATAGAAATGAATATGATGAGTTCCGCAACACAAAGCATAACCATTCAAGTTCAGTTTCACATATCCAAGTTATCACACAAGAGGTGGAAGAAAGTGTGTCGACTGAGCATTTTAAACCAATTCCTCCAGAAAAGCCGCAAAGGAAAGTTTACATGTCGAAAGCGTCAGGTGGTACAATTAGCTCGATGAGCAACAAACTAAGCTTATCATCATCCTCCCTCCCACAAATGGTTTCGAAATCTATATTATCCTCCCAGCAACCCTTGAATTCATCAACAACCTCATCCTCCTCAGCCCTCAACACAAGCAGCAGCAGCAATAGCAAGCCAGTCCTATTAGTCCCATTGAAGACGGAGAGTGTAAGCTCTCCTCGAAGCAACTACCCAAAAGAGTCGTATTTATATCATGTAATGGGAAGAAGTTCTTCCACCTTTGCCCCGTACCAAAGGTCATTGAACTTTATGCCTTATCAGTATCCTCCTGGAGGAAGCAGCAGTAGTGTCCCTGGAGATTATTATGCTTGGGGTAAAGGGAGACATCTGCTAGTTCCCTTTTCCTCTTGGTTGGAACTTTCCGAGATGCCACAAATTCCCCACGCCGTGTCCAATGGCTCATCCTCCAACACCTCACCCCGTCATGCTGCAGTGAAAAGCTCGAGACACAGCTCTAGAAATAGTCAAAGACTAGCTGCTGCAGTTGCCGCAGCCTCAAATAATCCTAAGGGAACATCCAAGATCCTGCTTCGTGACTTATCAGCGAGGGATCATGGAGTATGGGCAAGTTTGTCACAAAGATTCAAAAAGAATTTCAGGGAAAATCTCATTCCAAAGTTGAATGGGATGTGGTCACAACAGGGAGCAGATGGAAGTCGTGGAAATAAGAAACGAACAAACAAAAAAGTTACGTTTAATGCTTGGGCAACTGTTCAAATGGTATAGCATAGCAATATTATAGCATAGCAGCAATATCACTTTGGTGGTGCACACATTTCCAATGATACTTCATCTTAGGTTAATGCAGGTTCAATTAAATGTAGGATACAATCTGAAGGGCAACAATCTTCCACTATATAAATATATATATATATATTTTTTGTGCTACCAATATTCCAATTTATTACAGTTTTTTCCTGCATTATTTGCATTACAGCTTGATAATATGGCATTACCCTAACTGAATCCACGTAATTGAAGGTCTGATGAAATGAAGTCAAAAAGGCAACCGTATACATAAATAATTTTATTGATACCATGAGGTGAAAAATAGGGAGAATTTGATTGTATAAATATATATGTATATGTGGTGATCATCATCATCTTCTTCTTGATGATTGCTGCATCTTGAGAACGTATCACATAAACTATTTTAGATTGATGTTGAATTCCTTGAGAAAATGATATATACACGCAGAGAAGAAGCACTTACTCCACTCCACACAGTCAATAGTGTGGAGTGGAGTTCACTACATATTCACGAATAATTATGCTCACCTAGAGTTCTCCTCTTCTCGTGTGGTGTAGTATAAACTGCTATTAATAAACAATGCAAATTATAAATAATGGCTAACTGGCAGTGATTTATTTGATAGGGATTATTACTCGTCTGAGAATATTTTTTTTTCTTGAGAAGATAGATTGCTAATTATATACATGAGTGTTGTTGATGTCATGGTTTAATCGATCAATTTATTATCGAGAATTTTTGAGAGTTCCTGAAGGAATTTATGTCTGCCCTCTACTTCCTACTAATTTAGTATGATACAGTGCCTGGATTAGATAGATAAGTAAGTGGATGCAAACGAAAGTGAACCCATTGTTAGTCATTTGTTAGGATGCACTGTGTGAAAAAAAAATTGCAAATGGAAAAACTATTATTGAACACTATATTATGGTACTTACGCATACGCGCACACACACACGTATATAAATATTGTACACGTAAAGTTTGTTACCTTAATTCTGTTATCGCATCATCACGTCCTCCTTTACCGAAAAACACATTTGCATAATGTATGTCCTAACGACAATTTTTTGAGCTTATAATATATATCACAGAAAATGAGATAATGTTTTGAGACGTAGCATGCTCTGTTCTGTACCCTTCATTTGGTATGCTTACCCTGAATTATATAGCTATGAATTATATTGATGAGCCTAATTCCTTCCTACCCCTTTTCTAATACTAGTTGCTGTGCTAATATGGATGGGTTTTTTTATGAAACTACTCTTTCTTTGAACTATGCCGTTTTTTCATTGGGGCAAAAGTTCTACACTTAAAATGGAGTGAATATTATTAGCGCAGTGCTTGTCTTGTATACTAGTGGAGACGAACGACATCATGACATTTTTACTACTAACTGATGGTGAGGTCTCTAGCAGTTTGTGCTAACGAAGGGCCTTGAAAAATTTATTGACTTTTGGAGCTTGTGCACATCTTTTGTCTTTAACACGAGAAAAATGCAATTAACATGGCAGGCTGTCCTTTATTCTGATCATCTTTGTTTTTTTGTGCCTCGTGCATAATTTATATTCTCTACATTTTCTCTTCGTTTTCAATGATATTTTTTTTTGTTTTCTATATTAAATTCAGCTTGAAGCCCTGAAGACATATTTTTAAATTATTGACGCCAAACAATAAAAAATGCTAGTACGAATAAATCTTACTTTTTGCATGAATCCTAGAATAGAATCAGGCTAAACCGTTGCATGCATTGTTAAAAATAGGAATTGTTTTGCTTTACCA
>JAANSM010000855.1:0-22707 GCA_036850725.1 Orchesella villosa | reverse complement strand
GTAAATGGATGTTGACTTCTGTAACAGAAATAGCAATGGCGTATGGCATCCCAGGACATTCCGAGAATCAAACAAGCATAAATAAAATATCCCATACTTAGAGTTGTTCTGCTGCTGTACCTTGTCCTTTCCCTTCATAGTAAGTTGACTCCTTCACCAAGTAGATTTTGGTGGGTGAAAGCAAGCCAACGAAAAGAACGCGACAGTGAAATGAATGCTGTTAGCGTTAGGTGGAAAGAAGGCTGGCAAGACAAGCTATATTTGGTGGAAGATGCCATCTGTGGCGCCGGGTCGAACTTAGAACGAATTGGAAAAGAGATTCGTAGTGGTGGCGTGAAGTAAACTAGACCTGGAACAGATGGCTCTGTAGTTCTGAAATACGTTGAACGCTTTAATGCACTTTCGAATTGAAAATGCTGGAGCTAAAGCTAAGCTATGCTATGATAAAGCTAAGATTGAAGATGTTTTTTTGGAAACTCAACCCCTTCATGAGGTTACGAAAGCTTTATTTAAACGCATTATATAGAAACTGTTGACTATGTATTAATAATTTAACTTTTCAATAATTTCAGGACGGATCATCCGTAGAGAAATCAGTGTACAAGAGAGTCGCTGTAGTGGAATACTTCTTTGACATAATTTACACAGTCCATGTTGAAACGGAGGCGAAAAATGGGAAACACGCCGGGCAGAAAAGGACTTACAGAGCGGTGAGTAAAATAAATTCTATTGATTCATAAATATGTATTTTCGTGGGGGTAAAAATGTAATTAGACCCGATAGCTGTTTCGTTTCCATTTCCTGATATATGGTTGACAGTTGAAGTAAAAATGAAAAAGAATATTGTCATTCTGTCACACGTTATTGGCAATGAATTCGTCCTATCTATAAATAATGAGAGTTCAGTTTTGATAACGATATTTATTCAGCTGTTGCCGACCCTATCTGAAGTAGTTGCTTGAATCTATGCGTAGATATACACTCTACTTCACACTTGAATTTTTTTCTAACATCTAACACTCTGTTTGCGTTTACGCAGTTATTGTATACGTGCATATCATATCACACATCTGACAATGAAGTCGCATTCTTCATGCGTATCGACCTTTACAAAAATGGTAGTTATATTTCGCATACATTTACCTTCAAACAATTCTAAAGATGGTAATTTTAAGGGGGTTACTACATTTTACATTATTCTTGTATCACAAATGTTTATGCAATACATGATTAGTGATGGTTAAAACTCTTGCACATTGCAATTCAATGAAGAAAAAAGGTTTAGGGGGCATAATTTTAACGGTAAGTAATACATATCCGTAAAGTAGTATGAAAGGGAAAGTTTATTCTTATTTTATGTTGTGTTTTTGTAGATCACAGAGAAATATGCTTTTTTGCCCCGTGAAGCTGTAACCAAATTCCTTTTGCAATGCATGGAGTGTCAAAAGCGTGGAAGTCCTGGTGGAGATAATGGAAGCAATGGAAAAGTTGTTGCAGTTGACAGTTCAACTCCTTCACCGGATAGTAGTGGCACTACATTTCTCACTTCTCATCATCACCATCAAGTAGGAACTTCAGTTACGCTATTATCATCTTCATCAACCATTACCGCAGCAGCATCAGCATCCGCAACTACGAGCACACCAGAAACTTCCCCGTCAGCATTAGCTGCACCAGCAACTTCATCAACTTCATCTTCCTCCTCATCTTCGTCGTCATCGTCATCATCAGCAATTACAGCAAGAGTTTGGAAGAATGGAATCAACAACAGCAGCCGAAATTCTACCAACACTTCAATTTCAGAGCGCCACAATAATAGGGACAAGAGTCCTCCACCATTTGATATTAATTTCAGCCTTCCCTTCACCACGACGTACTTGAGACAACAAGAACAACAGCAGAAACAACAGCTACAACAAATGAGGGTACGAAATGGATTTAAGGAAGATCAAGATGATGATGAGGTAAGTTGAGCTCACTTGAAATCCCTCATTTTGTCTTGCTTTTCACTCCTCTCGCTTTCAGCTAGTGTTTCAAAGCAATATCATGGCTACATTAGCTATATACTCAGCAGAGGAATTCACTCCGTTAAACTTGTCTATTTGTAACCATTGTCTTCATCAAGTGTCGTGCGATGGGCATGTGGCAAGTAAACTACATGCGCCATCATTATATCCTTTTCTTCCATGAAACAAAATGTGCATAAATGACTTTCCACTGAAAAAAATATGGAAATCATCAATCGTTATATTCTTAATGGCTGATGTATACTGTTCTTTGAATACTTTCATACGTATTTTATTCATTTAAATTTTAAAGCATTACAAAATTAATAGAATCATGTACGGTTTACAGCCTATCTGTTAAAGGCAATGGTTAAAGCTCGCAATTAGTTGATGTTAGTTGTTACCTTTAAGATCATCTGAAAGACGGTGTAAAAAAGCATCAAGTTATGATGAGCAACTTCCTTCTGAAGTTTTAGCAGGTATTGCACAGCCGAGGAACGTAGGACATCCTGTAAATTATTTCACCATACAATTTAAATGTATATATATGATGTAAGTGCTCACGCTTGCAACCTCACAGTTATATTTTTTCCTAGACAGCTCACTACCCTCTGGTTTTTTATATTTGTGCTCGCCATTCCTAGTAAATGGGATGATCATTGGGAAGGGAAAGTGAAATGGAACGAAACGTGTTACCGTGAGCGTGCTTGTATAATTTAGCGGAGAATATCCTAGCGGCGACTCTTGCTTTCATTTTGTTGTTGATTCAAGTTGGATACTTCCGTCTTCCCTCTCCCTCTTTCTCGAAAAAAGGAGAGGCTCGTGGAGCAAGAATAGAGAATAATATATAAACAAAACGTATAGCATTTCCTCTTCTTTCGTGTCTTGCTAGATGTAAAAAATTCTGAGAACTGTGTAGTAATAATACAGCAGGATGGAGCAAGAGAAAGAGAAAGATTATTCATGGAAGTGTTTGTAGACACACGCTGAGAGAACGAGAGGCATGGGTGGACTCTGCTCTTAGCTTGTATATCGTACTTCAACATAAAAAACAACTACAAAGAAGCAAGAATTACATATTAGATCAGGTCGAATAATATGACTTCACGGCGAGGTGAACTATGTTGCCTACAATCGTATTTAATGACATGAATAGATATACCCCTCATTCCCGTATAACGTTATACAAATAAGTGTATCTTTATGCATTTGAAACCTCTCATATAAAGTTTCAGTGGTAGGTGGGTTGCTCTATATAGTATCACATTATACATAATCGTTCTCGAAATGAAAGTCAGCCCACTGATGATCCTCCAGTAAGATGAGAACAGACAGACGGACTATTATTTTAGGTCGCAGACAGAAAAAACTAATGGAGAAAGGGCTGTTGGGTGTAGCTGAGAATTTACTTGTGCACAGTTGCTCTCTATGCTAAGAATGATTGTAAGCTTGTGTGTGTGGAAAAAAGATAATAAGTCAATGTTCGGCTGGGACAGGCGACATTCGTCTATTTGAAAGGACAACTCCTACCTACACCATACCACAGCCACTTTATTTAATTGCAAATGATCGTCCTTTTGGTACTTTTTTGTGTCTCAACACCACATCGACTCAACGTAATCTTTGCTACCTCTGCTGGTTTTCCATACTTTCTTCAAGTTGAGGATGAGATGAGGTAAAAGGTAAACCAACTTTTGTGTGTGGGTTTTATTCATATCCCATCCCACTTACTCCTCACGCTTACGTGCACTTTTATGTAACTTTCCCTCGTTGCCGTTGCCACAATCAGTTGGTGGAAAGAGTTCTGACTTTTTTACAGGCAGAAGCACGCGTAAGGAAATGTATATTACATATATTTCCTATACAATACTCTTGTAGCTATATGCAAACATCTAATCTTTGCACTTGGAAATTTTTATTTATTAACGAGTTATTACTTAAAGCACATGTATAAAAGAGAGCTATAATTTTCGATATGTGGTACAATAACTCCGCTGCCCTTAACAAATCCCACATTATATTAAGGTCCGATGGCTTTAAATAAAGCTAATTTATATCCTTGAGCCTTAAAATTTCGAATACTACATCAGGGATTCCAGTTGCAAGTTTGTAATATTGTGGGAAGTATCGAAAAGTGTCCAATTCCTTTCATGGTAGGAACACATGATTTCACGGTAGCATTAATTCGCTCTCGTTTCTACTGTTAACTGTTATTAGGGTGTACTATATTTTGATATGCAGCAATGTGTACAATAGGAATATAATAGGTCATTAAGGATGATTGTGCTACCCGTATTACATTCATTGCTTAACTTTCATATATTTTGCCATCGAATCCATTTCAAAAGTGATTTTTAAGTTGTGTGTACTTCTTCACACAAATGCATCGAGAGTTCGTAGCAGCATAAAGTAAACTAGAAAAATATAAAATTGATGCTTGGTAAAGCTTTAAGATATATATAGCATGGGGAAAGAAAATGTAACGTTCGCTTGCGAGAGAATCTGATGCGATGGTGAGGGTAAACAACGGAAGTGAAAGAGCCTCAATATTATTGGGGGAACAAGATTGATTTGATACTTTGGTAGCTTTTTAGGAGGACGATCTTCGTGCTCCAACAAAGTCAGCAGCGGAAAAATTGAACGTGGTATATTTTCTCTTACGTAATGTTCGATCGAACTGAATACGCTCTCCGTTAACGCATTAGAGCCAGAGGTTTTTTTGGCGTGAACACTAGGTTGCTGCTTGACCATTTTCGGATTTAGTTTCTTCACCTTAGCCAGAGGTAGGAATCAAAAGAAAAAAGTAACCCGATGAAGCAGAGCTTAAAAGAGCAGTGTGACACTCCTCCCTGTCCTTTGCTATTTTTCATTTATACTTTACTTTCACAAAGGAGATGATGAGCAAGAGCTCATGTTGCTAGCAACGGTAATGACTTGGCCAGTCGACGTTACACGTTTTAGCGTTCCACTTTTTGCTTATTTTCACCGCCATTGGACTCACTATCGCCGCTATACATATTATAGTGTTTCCATCATTTCCCTTTCCCTCATGCCATGCATCTCTCATCGAACTCATAAAACGTGTAGGAGTTGTTATAAGCATCGCATACATTCACCTGGGTTCGTCTATATGCTAAGAGGATATCGGCACGAGAACACACCTACAATAAAAAAAGAACAGCGCGTGGAGTGGAGCTCAAAGGAGTGTTTCGAATGTCGAAAGGAGACCATCTAACTAGGCGTCGTCAACAGCAACTAACAACATATGAGCCTTTTATGAAAATCCTACCGACCGTGAGTAAAACGAGTAAAACCTTCCATCCTTTTGTAGAGTGGTGTGTGCGTGCATATGTATGTTCTTTCGAATCATATTCTTTGCAACTACGGGGGAAAGCCAAGGACATGTTTTTATCTTGTAGCATAATAGTGTGATTCATGTTTTTATGCCTGTATGATATGGATGTATGTTATGATGCTTTCCTCTTCACATTTTTTGAGGGGAGCTTCCACGGCTCTTGGATGATGATGATGATGGTGAAAGAGGAGAGCATATAAAATGGTACAAGAAGGTCTGATTCCGTCCAAAGATAAAAGGAGAGAAAGAGAGCGCGAGTGAAAAGAGAATAGAATACTTTGCTATTTCGACTTCCTTCATTGCAGTATGTACTTCGCTCTTCTATCTGCTGAATATTATAAACACTATTTTGCCACACGAATATTATAGAATGGATGAACAGGCGGCACGCAAAAGGACCATATTATATATTATTTGCCGAAGGAAGAGGAAAGAAGAGAGAGAGTTTGATATGTGCCACGGCATGGCTTTCTCCAAAACTAAAGTGCCATTGCTTTCAACCATACTGTTGGAAACGTGCATTCATGTTGTAGGCATTTATTCTTGATACTTGCTTTTGCCTTCCAGCTAGATGCTTCTAGTTGCAGAAACCCCCTCACTCTCTATTTCTTCCTTTATGGAACCGAGTCACCAGTGGCAATGGGTGTATAGTCGTAATAATAGTGCTGGAAAAAGAAAGGCTCATGCAAGGAGAATATTGGTGCTGTGAGTGCCGCTATCACTGATTTTCTTCTTTTTTTTCTCTCTCTCTCTTTTCTAGATAGAACTCCCGCAGTCAAACTCATATTTACTAGAAAGTATAAAGAAAACAAGGGAAAGTGGAAGGATGCACGCGTGAAATATACATATGTACGTACATTCACCCATGCATATCTATCTGTATATGAAAATAAAGGTTTTCTTGCCTTAATATAAGAACGAGAACTGCTCCTCTCTTTTTTCTCTCTCTCTCCCGCTGCTGTTGTTGCTGAGTATGTGAACTTAGTATTTGATCATGATGATGATGGAAACTCCCACTTCACTTTCATTTCCCTGTTCTTCCTCATCTCCTTGGTGGCAGACAGGGAAGCAAACAAGCACAAGTAATACTTACAGCCCTTCCTATTTCCACATTCACATGCCGCAGTACACATATCGGAGTTCAAGTTGCGAGAAAGATGAAATAAAATGAAATGAGATGAAGTGAGACTCGACTCACCCATTTCTAGAGCGTGAGGGATGTATAGACAAGAGAGAGAGGAAAAAGAGAGTTGCTAGTTACTTGTGTGCTCAGTTCACTCTCAGGTTCTTCTATTTTTGCTAACTTGGGTTGGTTGGCTTCATGCAATGGGTAGTAGTGATGTGTGTAGAGAGAGATAATAAGAAGAGCCCTACTTCCTCTTCTCTCTCTCTCTCGTCTACTCACTACACTTTTGTTTCCTACTCTCTGTTGGAAAATGCTGGGGTCTCTTTGACGTTTTTGTGGGAGAAAGAAAGAATAAGAGACAAGGAAAGAGATGGAACATCTAGAGAAACAGAGAATACTTGGTTGATTACTCCGTCTCCTATAATGCCAACAAGGATTTTCCTTTCTCTTACACTCAAGTCGTTGGGGGTACAGGCGTGTAGCTAAGGAACTACCAAGTAAGAAGGTCTCAAGTCTGAATTGAGTAGTTCATTGAATCGTCTCTCTCTGACTCTCTCTTCAACTCCTACTCCCTTTGCTTCATGTCCTATTGTATGAAAAGGTTGAAGCGTGATAGATGAAATGATGACCTGAAACATGGTTTGTTCATTATATTGCGAAGGTTTAATATACCTGGGTAAAATGTCAAATTGATAACTTCAGTTTTATCTGGTTTTATCAACCACAATGGTTTATCATCGGGAGACATTTTTTTAGAAACAAACAGTAAATATTTTGATCGTAATCGTAGTTAAAAGTATTCTTGCGAGAAGTCTAATAATACTCGTTCATGTTTATTCACCAGTTCGGTTGATAGCTTACTTTGACAATAACCAGCTGCACAGAAATTGAACTGATTTAGAGGTATCGTCAGCACTGCCATGATAATCAGACCGAAAACGAGACTATATAGGACGACTTAAGTAGTCAGCATTTCTTCGAAAGGAGTTGTTAAGTGAATTTGCTTGACGCATTCATATATCTAGTTGGTTGTGAATTTATATCCAAATCGAGCTCACTTATTTATATACACGAATATCATAGACGTGTGTGGGCAAATGAAGAGGATGGATAGGGGCAAAGGAATCCACTCAGTAGCGTACAAGAGCAGAGAGAGAATGAGAGACGGGTGGTTAGCCTTGGACCTATGATAAGAAAGAAATACGGCTTAGTATTTCCGTCAAATTTTGGTTGGTTGGGGTGACTGATGACAAGAGGAAGAAATATGAAGCTGATATTGAAAGGGCTTCCAGTTAATTGTGGACAGAAGGGAGGAAATAGTAAACTTGTACGATGAATCGCAGTATGCTTCTACTTCCACATGACTTTTTTTTCTACCGAAATCACGGGTTTAGATTTAGTGGATGGTGGTAATGGTAAGTCCTTCTCATCCATTCAGCTGGGAACAGAGATCTCCAAAACCTTGTGTGTTTTCACCAAAATGCGCAGTTTGCTCACTCATATACCCCTGCTAGAAAAGTCTTTATCGTGCTTTATAATTTTCCAGGGATTAGCTCCCCTTCATTACCCTTGTATACACTCTTTCTATACATCATTGAACTAATCTTAATAATGGTTCCACCTCCACCATGCATGCGAACTTTTATTTACCTATACCTATACCATACCTAATGAGTTCTTTATTCCATATTGCATGCAAGCATGTTATTTAATCCTCAGACTTTAGTAATATTAAAATAACGATTGTAAAATGACATGCATACTTACATTTATGTTTTTAAATCTTTCATTCACTTCGGTTTCCGATTTTAAGAATTTTTCAAAAGTCACTGTGTACGAAAGTTGCATTTTCTTGTTTGTATCATCACATACTCAAAGATTTTGAAGTTATCATCATAATAAATAAATTAATGCTGAATGTATTCCGTTTTGCGACAAGAGAAAAGTAAATATTCGGAATCGATTTCGTTGTGTTATTGCCATTTAAATTTAGTTTGGGATCTAGCAGCAAAAGATTTTGAGTTTGAGTGTCATTTTTATTCTTCCGTTGCGAAAGCGGAGTTACAAGCAAAATGTATGCACATATTTATGGTCGATTTGGTCTTGTTGACAAGGGTCGAGCGTCGAGCATGGAGTGCTAGCTGTATACAACTTTTCACTTTCAGTAAGCACGGAAGTGACATTCGTGACAAGTATGCATGGTTATGATTATGCCCATGCTTTTTATTCCCTCTCTCACTCTCACCATATAAATTTCCAGTCGTCAGAAATGTCTTTTTGGTCTCAGCTAGAAATGATCTGACAGTTTTCCCATTTTCTCCCATCACCACTTTCTCTTCCAACGAAAGTTCTAAAAACGATTCCACATGTGTATTCCCTATTCCTTCAAGGAAAAAAGCTGTAATATTTGTTGGGGAGTTCAACTCTACTCTGCATGAGTGCTTTTGGCTAGAAGATGTAAAAAGACTCATGATCTTTTACCGTAGAATCATAGAATCTAGCCTTGACGCCTCTGCTATGCTTTTCTCTTTCCAATGCTGTTTAAAGGTGAAAAATTGTATAACACATACACATCATCATCATCCATGTTCCTGGAACTTACTTGATGAATATTGTTTCCAACACTTTTAAAAGGTAATCCTCCTTGCTTTTTCTTTTAAAATCGTGACAAGTTTGGAAAAAGTGAAAGTTTTTCAATATAAGCTTTTTTTCCTACAATTTTCCCCTGTAATGCACGACTATGTTTTAGTGTACAAGACAGGCTCCATATCATCGTCAATTTTTTCACGCATGATAATGAAATGAAAAAGGAGAGGGGTGAGGAACAACCTGAACGACAATAATGAACTATAGTGGAATGGCCCTTCCTTCCATTTCATATACCTTCCAGCTTGAGCATACTTTCTAAAAGTTCTCCTCTGAAAATTAAGACCCTCATAATGGGAGTTGAAAGGGAAATGAAGCTACTTTCTTCATTTCAAGCCATTTACAAGTGATACAAGTCAATTAACCGACTTTTTCATCAACACTCTCAAGATATTTTTTACCTTCTTAACTTTGTCATCCTGCTGGGGTACGGGAGACAGGAATTTATATTTCCACATAGACTACTTAATCAGTTATTTCACATGATACAATGGCAGCTATAGAAGTGTCTGCTTGTTCCTACATTATTCAGCTCTTACCCACCCTCCTTCTTTATCTCGATCTACTTATTTCATCCATACTTCCTCATCACCTCCGAGCAAATCAACTACAGTTACGTAACCATCCCATCTCCATCTAAAAAAGTGATTTGAACCGCACCAAACTAGGAGGTAAACTGTTTAAAATGTGACGATGAGTTGCATTACGTATTATATATATGTATCGTATCCTGTGATGATAGTTCTACGCTAAAAATAGTTGAAGTTTGTTTCTATCAGATGGTTCATGATATGGTTAAAATCTTGCTTGGCATAAGCCCACGCATGTGAAACTTAATTGCTCTGTTTAGGGCTCCCTGGTCTCCCATAAAGACGAGAGCGGAAAAGAAGAATGCCACTTGTTTTGTACTTGTAGAAATATTTCATTTTTATGGCTTTCTAAGTAAAAAGGTGATGAAAAGCTGGTGGAATTGGTGTGAATAAGAATAAACCCCTAAAGTCTGAAGAATCTCCCACCCTGTAAATTAAGAGGAGAAAGTGACTATAGTTGATGTAGTAGTAAGGAGTGCAAATGAAAGAAATGCATTTTAAGGTTTGTGCATCCCTATACATATGAACATGTATCTAAGTATATAATGTGTTATAATTTAAATGGAAACTGGTAATTGTATCTTTAAGAATTTCTCCGAGCCCAATGAATTAGTCACACTTGCCGCACTCCTTCAGAATGTCGACGTCGGCCGATCTAGGTTTAAGGGAAACTTTGGGCACATCACACATTAAAAAAAGCCCTTCACATTTTTACAGTACAATATGTTAGCAAACGTTTCTATTTCTATCCAACAAACAACCTGGAGTATAAAAACGAAAGAAAACGAGCTCTTGCTCGTCTATGCTTGAATTCAGCATGAAATGAACAAAGTAATAGTAAGCACAATTCGTTTGAGCTTCTAGTGAAGACGGTTGACATCAGGCAGCCTATGGTTAAGAAATAGGATACCTGTTGCTAGTGGAATGTAGCATTGAAACGAAAGCATAAAGGTTGAAAAGCAGTCTACACATATATGAGGGTTTAATAGAATTACACACGTGTGGCAACATAGCATATAGCTCTATAAATACTGTTCTTTCTTTTCATTTTGTTTCTTACAATGCTTTCACCACATCTTAGCTTCTCCAGTGATGTGTAAGTACGATGCATTAGATTTAATAGTGAATAAAATTCGACTATCTTTTGTTCCAACATTTATGCCTACAAAAGGTGACAATAATGGGCAGTATTTATGGTCCGTATTTGTGCTCAATGAGTGCATTAAAGATGTCATGATATTGTACACTCTCATTTCTTTTGTCCGATTCTAATGACTCATAATGGAACGTAGCAAACGTATTGTTCTCAATGAGTGTGACAGTTGTTGTAATACCGCCTTCTTTCGTTCCAAATCTAGTGGATGGCCATTACTATTTTCTTGCTGGAAAGAAGAGCCATTAGCGACAATAAGATAGCATTTCCGACGATAATCATAGGGCTACCTGACTTTAGGATTTGACCCCGTTAGTATGGTTATTATATAACTTATAGTGATTGTGACATGGCAAGTCTGCAGTAAGTATATGTGTGAATAATTGATATCACTAAAGATTACACTGAAGATTTTCTAGAACAAATTAATTTGAGAGGACATTTTCTCACCAGAACATATTAAGAATTTAGATTTATGTCCCTTTGATTGCTTCACTTCTTTTCACTTACGTACATATTCTTTTCTACTCATGTCCATTTGAACTCGTTTATCATAATCACACATTTTATTGCTTGAAAATGTTTGTGCGGAAAATATAATTCCTCTGATTTGTTCTGTTCTGAATGCTGTTAATATTTTGCAGATGAAATCTGCTTAACGAGGCAAAGTATATCTTTTTGCTATAGGCCATAGAGGAAAGGCTATTTTGGGGGTGATAGACGATGGCATAAAATAAGTCTGATCGTGGAAGGTCAAGAAAATATAAAGCTCAGATGAGAAAAGTGCCGAAGATAAGTAATTTGTCTTGGAAAGTAAACAGAACGCCACTTTGGATTGTTGGCTTGGGAGTAATATATGGTTTGAAGGGGAAACTAACCCCGTCGGCGTAGCGTCTCTCTTCTTTTTCCTTTCCCCTGTAAAACTCTCAACCTTTATCCGTAATGCACTATTTATCATGAAGGTTGGATTGGAGAGCAGTCAGTTTGAGCTCGAGCCCCTATTTCTAGAGATATTGAAAAGTTGTATCATATATACTATTCCTATTCCATACACCTCACTCAGCATCAGCTAAACATACCATCTTTTTCTCATTCAAACTGCTTGTTCATACATTGGAATTGAATGGTATATGAGCATAGCATAGCTTGGTTCTGGTGCTCCTCCTAGATTTAATTTCAGTACGAACTGGTTTCTAATGTGGTGTGGTGTTTTTAGGGGAAACTTAATATCTTTTTCGTCATTTCCCCCTTCAACTGTTCATATTCATCGGATCAGATTCCGTATTGTGTAATTTAGTCTTGTGTGTTTGTTAGTTAATCGTTTTTGTGCACCTCCCTTGCATGTTTCTGGAGGAGCATGTGTTTTCAAGACTCATTTATTCATTTCTCCCACTCAATAGAATGTATTTTATCCTCTTGACAATAATTTTCATTCGGAAAAGATTGCCAATCTCCCATCAACGCCTCTTTTCAGCTGCCTGCTGTGTACCAATTAGGCGCAATATGGTGTTGATAAAAGGAGCAGCGAATGTACCTTTATCTTCTTGCCTTTTACGAATCTCCTTTGCTTTGGGAGTTTAGAATCATGTAAACCTTTTCCCTTCCGTTCAGAGTAAGTTCAGAGTCTCGTAAAATAGAACTTTTTAGCCTGGCTACGACTTTCCTTTTTTTTGCAATTCGTGACGATGTCCTTGGTCGACCACACTGAACACAAATGTAACCAAGGTTGATTTCTTTCTGCTGCTCCATCTGAAAAGAAGTGGAGCACATCAGCACAGCACAATACAATTCGCCGACGTGAATGGTGGTAAGTTGGCTGGTTGAAATAAATCAAATAGGAAGCATGCCGTAAGTACATGGTACGTGCATTATTCCTTCCTTTTGTGACCATTCTCGATTTGTACGGTATTTTGCTATAGCATTACTATCACCCTTGTCAGTATTTATTTCTTTACATCACCACTTTTCAATAGAAAAATACTGAAAAATACGAGCAATGCATTCTTCACTGGTAATAATATGTAATAGGGAGGATTCGGATGCGGTGGTAAGTAACTCCTCCTTTAGTTGAATTCTTCCTTTCGTAGTTTATTTCTATTTTGCTGATCAACAAAAGTGCACAAAAATACCTATGCTGAAGTAGGACGATTGTTACCTTTGATGGCTCAGATGGCTGTGTTTAGTGTTTAGCTTTACTTTTTATATGCTTAGAAAATAAGTATAAGTCGTGTGTTTGTGACTTTCCCCCTTTTCTACCTGTACATAATGTTATATCTATCTTTTTTTAACTGATCACAAATCTTCAAATGGAACCATTATAATATGAAACTTTCTCGTTGACTAATGCCATCTTTAAGATACTTCTCTACCTTTTTGAGGTTTAAAAAAGTTCATGTTAAAATTGTCTCGATAAGTGACCTGGAATAAAAAGGCCATTCAACACTTTTGTTTCTGGTTGGATTTCTCTTGGCGACAGCAATTACCACATAAGTTTCATCCTATCGGAACCATTTACGAAGGAAAGCTGAAAGTGTGCTGAGGATGGATATGAAGAGTGCAAACTTTTGTTAGAATATCTGAAGGTACAAAAACAGAAGCTATATGCTAGGAACATTGAACAGCTGGAAAGTTCCTTGTTAGGTTGCCTAGTTTGTCATAACGAGTTCTCGTATGCTCACAAAGCATTCACCATCATTGTGCACTAACAGCCAATGATAGCCTATTTTAGAATAGATATATCCGCCTCTGCACTTTACAACTTTTCCCTTTTTATGGGAAATAGATACAAAAATACATTTCATATAATATATGCACGTTACACATGCTTTAGCAGTTGCAAAAAAGTAACATCATCATACGTATCGATTCCTTTGTATTTTTTCTAAAGAGAAATGGCAAAGCATTCTGTGAAATGAAGATCAATAGCTATAGCATTTTAATGTCGTTGCCTCTGCCTTGCGTGTGTGTCTAACCGGAAAGGCATAAAGATGAGCAACCTTCCTTCTATTTCACCATATAATTTTTTGTGTTCACAACTTCCCCCTTTTCTTCCTGATGCTGATACTTTTTTATACGGATCTGGAGTTTTACCTTTTTTCTACGACTGTTATACCATCGGCTACATAGACGCGTATTTTCTTTCTGGGTTCCTCGCTTTTCCTCTGCTAGTTCAACAAGAGAAGTAGAAGTATAAAAGCAAGAGATATTTGGTTTTCGCCTGGTTTCTACACTTTTTCATGCATATATTTCTGTGTGGTATGTATAAAAAAAACTTGGAAAGACTTCTAAAAGCGTGAAATTCTGAGCAAAGCTGGCCGTTTTTATACATCTTCACAACAGCCCAGCTTGCGAGATATGTCGTTGTAGCAAACGAAATAGAGTGAGACCATGGTTTCCGTACCCTACATGAATCCCTCCATTACCTTCTCTCTTGCTTATTATGAAACTATGTGTACAATGTGAAAAAGAGGAACTGGAGTATGATGAATTCGTAGAAAATATTTTCCAGGAGCTAGTACCATCAGCAGTAACTATATCTGCGTGAAGAGCGTAGACCCTGTGAGCAACAGAAGCCATATGTATAGTTGTTTATATGATAGCAAGCAATGAAAGGAGAACGCATATCAGATAAATACGACGATGTTGATGATAATGATTGTCATATCGTGTGAGCAAAGTATAATAAAACCATAACCGTATGTAGAGAAAACTAATGGACATAGTTACACACACTACATTTTAGAGCAGAGTCACCTTGACAGATCTGAGTGAGATGGTCGGTCTTCTGTACTCTTTCGGTTTCCTCTGTGGAAATTTTACCCTTCCTTTTTATCCTTCCATGTGTGTACTTTAGTTGTAGTGAAGTGTGTGTCGTGTGCTCGCTACAAAACATAATATTCCTATTGAATGGGAAAATGGCATAGGAAATCGAAGAAGCGAAAGGAATGTGGATATTTTATGTATGTAGCAGGCATGAAAATGTGGAAAAGAAGAGAGAGAGACACCAATGTGATGGGAGAAGAGGATGGATGGATGAGTTGAGCCAGTTTTTTTTCCTTCTTTTTGTGCTCCTACTCTTTTTCTCTACCCACCATCACCAACCATCCATTCGTTCTCTTCCAAAGTCTCTCACTCACAGTCACTCACGCTTCCTCTGTATCTCCTCTCAAGTCAGTGTAATAAATGTACCCAACAGGGAAGATGATAGCTGTTATATCTTTCCCCTGGTTCCACGCTCTCCTCTTTTCCTTTTGCAGATCCAGCTCAAGAATAAGGAGCGATGAGCGAGTGGTGTGCGGTATGTATATGTTTGTGTGTAGTCAAATGAAACCTACTCTGAAAAGTAGAAGTAGATGAGAGAGGAGAAGAGAGACCTCGCCACCGTCACGGCAACTGAAAAGAGGCGAGGGTGTTTTCGTAGGCGTGTGTGCCAGAGATTCTCAAGTATCTACCAACTATCTACATTTATAAGGATCCACATCACCGATGTGGTTACATATATAGCAACAGAAGAGAAGAAGAAGAGAGAGCATGGGGAGAGAGAGAGGCATGCAATCTTGCTGCTTTTGGATTTTAGTTCTGCACTCCATGCACTTATTATTTATACGGGCATTGTGAGGAAGGGAAGGAAATGGAAAAAAAGACCTTTGTACTCACGGGCAAAGCGACCATCCTATTATTACACATACAATATTCGTATAATACACCCTAAAGATCTTCACTTACTTGGGTAAATGCAGAAACAGCCTTTTATGGTTTTCGTGCAAACGATCATACGTACTACTTACGTTACATCGAGCTCTAGTCTGCATGCCTGCCTCTTCTGCTGAATGAAAAGGGTGGATGATAAATAGATACTTTTTTCATGTGTGTGCATGCATCAACTTGTGTTTCCCTTTTTGTGCATCTTCCAAAAAGCAATGGAAGTAGAAAGGAGAAAAAAACGAGGATATTGTTAAAAGTGCAAAAAATGGTAAAAATCATGATTCTATCCGGAGTTTGCATATCTTCTTTGTACACTCTTGCATAAATTTTGATACTTGGAACGAACGCCTGAAACTGGGAAAACCTTTGAATACGTGGATTTACAACTTTGCTAAGACTTGATATACTCCTCTTTACTTCGAGCTGTTGTGAGAGTAGAAAAGTTCATTGGGAAATTGGGGAAAAATTGGATGAAAGAAAAGGTAGAATGTTTCCTTTGGGCTTGTAGGTGCAAACTACACGATATATATGCATACCACACTATTCCCAAAACGCGTGGTGAATACGTGTTTTTTAATCCAGCTAAATGTCAACTCGCTAATTCTATAGTCAGCTACATGCATATTATATAACATAGCGCCCTATAATTATACAGAAGCTTGCTACAAGGCAATAATGGAGCAGAAATTTCAGAGAACATGGCATATGAAAGATTATGGCAGTATCGTTGTTGTTGTACTTGTTGATAACATGTTTTTCATCGACTTATTACATGGAGGAGCACAATAGGGTGCAGTGCAGACTACCCACAAAAAACGAATATCGTAATAATTACTGTTGCCCTACAACAAAGATAGGATCCCCTATATTCATCAACCAAGCCACGAACCATGTTTTTGATGGACATGTCGCATAATAAGATGAAATCCCATGTGACTAAAAAGGAATTACGAAGTGAGAGATAGCTCCAGAAGGAATCATGGGTGGAATCTGTATCATCATCATCGCATCATCCTCTTTCATTGCATTTCCATTTTAAGTAAGCCCAAAAAAACAAGACTGTAAACTGTTGGGACGAACGTACTCTTTACATACGCTTATCAACCAAAAAGTTTGAATGGGTCATCACATCAAGTGGGCTTGGGCCCTCTCTTGTGCTTACTTATCCGTACATATTACGCTCTTTTATATCTTTCTAACTCTAAACTGCTGCTCCTCTGCCGACTAAACGTGGTCCATGAAGGGAAAAAGTCAGGTTGGAAATGAAAGGCCAAAAAATCCCCCCTTTGAACTTTGGTGAACGAACGGATTTTTCATAGCCGCGCATGTTTTAAGTAAAAGATAAGAGAGACAGAGATGTTCACATTTACAACTAAATCCAATAGTTTCTGAAATACATTGAAAAAAAGAAAGATAGAAATTTTAAAAGGTTTGTGAATAAAAAATACCTGTCGACTCCTTTCAGTTTGACCTGAGAAGTATGTTTACTGGAGGGTAGAAAACTGTGTGCACCTGACAGAGCCAGTTTTCCAGTTGCTCGTTGCTTTCATTTCTTATCGAAGGATTTCTAGATCTTCCCCTTTCATAAAACCCTCTAGGTTTTGCTAAAGAAAAGAGCTCTCGTGGCGAAAGATATTATGTTGATCTATATCAGTACACTCCAAAATTTCATAAATGCTTGCTCTTCACTCTTGCTCACCTACCAAGAGAGTGTTTGGTGGATGAATGTTCATATGCAAATGCTCATTCGTACATACATAAACTTGCATAATGTTATGTGCCATTGGCAAGCAGACAATAGAGACAGATCTGCTGCCAACCATGGATGATGATACAATCTTCGTGTGTTTGAGAAGAAATGGGAGGGTGGATATAAGTATGTGTGTGTGCTTGCGACAAAGTATACCAGAGAGGAAGGAAATTGCCTGAAAAAGTCTATAGTTTATAGAGCATCTTTTTTTTCAGAGGAACATCACTTCGTGCTCAAAGTTAGTTGTTGTCATTGTGTCCCTTTTTTCTCTTCTCTAGTCAAGGCAATCTGACAGGAAAACCAGACAGACCCCACAAAAACCTCGAGCTCACTGAAGTTACCTTCTTCAAGTAAACGTATATACAGTCTTATATACTCCCCGTAGCATACAATTTTAGAATGTTCTCCTTTCATTTCCCTATTCTTTCCTAGTAAAGAATATGGGACTGAGAATAGAATACGAAAAAAAGAAAGATTTCGGAGATAGAGAAAAGTGAGTGAGAACAAGGGTTCTGAAGGATAAGTAGGAACGATGGGGAGCTAGTGAAATCCACAAAAAAAGTGGAAGTGGAGTGTAGATACGGGCGTCTGTTTCGCCTTCAGACAGCAATGATGGAAGTCACATTTTACGGACGCAAACTTTTGTACATGTATATAAATGTACGTATGCAATAGTAAAACTTTGCCACTTCCTTATTGCCTGCTCACAAAGCAGACCTTTCATGGATACTCACTAGGCATGTATATACACACTCATGTTCTTCTAGAAAGGAGCGGGGGAGCAGATTAGATGGATGAGAGAAGGATGAGGCTGGCAAAGAATTAATGGAAAGAAAGCAGAGAGCGAGGAAAAGAAAATTCGCAAGGGTATTTCTTGCTCCCTTAGTCAGCATCACCACTGGGTATTCAAGTCATCCATCCACATCTATCGTCAAAATAGTCGTCGTGGTAAGGCTTAGCATATACACAAGTAATATGTCTCAATGAGTCGAACGCGCTCAGTGACTATTTCCAACTTTACTGCTCCTTCGTCTTTCTTGCAACCAAATGTTGATGAGAGAGAACCTATTTCCTTGTACAGCTCTGCTTTCGTTCTGAAAAGAGATTGTCTGCGTTGATAGTTACATAATTTCGAGACTCTGCCATATTGTATACATATATATACACACTCAATAGTGTGACTCCGCATTTCAAGAACTTTTTCCCTCTTTGAGAAAGCTGTGAAATTTAGAATTCGGTTACCAGACGAGTGAAAACTGTGAAAAGTATGGTTGTTTAAGAAAAATGTCATGTTTTTATACGAGCCCTTCAGTGTCTTATTCTCTTGCTTGTGTTATGTTGCAACATTTGGTCCGTGCCTATCGTTCTTTTATATGTTTGTGAACATTTTCCGTTGAATTCTGCATCCTGTGGAAAAAGATGGAGAAAAATATCAAGTGGATGTACTTACGAATGAGAATGTAACTGTAGGAGGGGAAAAGTACTAGAAAAGAGAAAGGGAACAAAAAGATGAGAAAGAGCCTTAAACAAAAAAAAATGTGAAAACGAACCAAGTTATTTTTCAACTGTTCCGTTTCGTTCTCCTTCCCAAGATGTAGCGGTGTCCGTGTGCTATGCCAGTTGTTTAGAAAGTACATACTTATGTTATGTGCTTCCTTTATCCTTCCAAACTATGGACTTGGTATACATGTAGAAAATTATGGATGTATATATGTCGATTCGTTTCGTGTTTTCGAATTGCTACGTATAAGTGAGTGCGAGCTATTGGATCGTTGAGTAGTTTGGGTTGTCGTCCTCTTCTCTTGTGATAAAACTTGGTTGCATTTTTACGTTTTATTTCCCAACATTTATAGGGCCACATACTTATAAGAATGAATGTGTAGAAGCTCGTTTATTCCAGGGCGTAAACATGCACTTGTGTTTGTGGTGGAAAGAGAGAAAAAGAAGCATAGAAAAAGAATTGTTGGTTCTCAAGCAAGCACAAAAAAAATTCTCAGCAAACGAACAAGCAACCAAGTTACTTGGAACGAGCACAAAATACTCTCATCCCATGCCTTACCACTTTTTCTTATTTTTCTCTATCCATTTCTTCGTCGTGTGTTGCTTTTACTTGCTTGCCGCTCTCACAGGGCATTTAAAAGCTATCCAGTTGCAATCCTACGCACTTATGCACGACGAGTTTTACGGGAATGGAGGTATAAAATTCTCTATTTTACTTCGCTCCACTCTCCATCACCCTTTTCGTTGAGTAATGGAAAGACGAACAGACTCCTTTTTTTGTGGTGCTCCTATATGACTAGCTGAACATCGTGAGGTTCCTCTTGTTTGTATGTAGCCTGAGAGGAGAAGCTATGAAAGTTTTGTGCAAGTCACTGCAATCATATGGAATGGAACCAAAGGCGTGTTATATGGTGGTGTGCGTAGTAACACGAGAAGGTTTCCGAGAGAGTGAGAGAGAGAGAACTGACTTTTTTGTCCTCTTTCCTTCAGCTTACGGCTTTGCTGAATATTTTTTTTGTTCATCTGACTCAACTCAACTCTCTCACTCGCAGAGAGTCAGCCAAAACGATCAAAACTTACTCACTGGAAAGAAACGGGGTTGATGATGAAGATGAGATGAGGTCAGCGAGTCTTCTCAAATGGCATACAATATTGCTCAACCCTGTTTCGTGCCGCAGACGAATCCAGAAAAGTTGAAATGCATCCTTTACACTGGAAAGCAATAAGACTAATGATTATACGTAATGCATGTATCATGTCTAGTGGGTATATATATGCGAGTCTGGACTCTGGACTTGGAAGTTGTGTCTCTCGACAGAAACACTCAACTATATGATATTACCTTGTACATTCTTCAAAAGTAATAATCTTATTGTTTCTCTCCCAAAATCTTTATACTTTGTCTAGTGTTGCCCCAGCATTCTATCTGGGTAACTTTACTACCCTTGAGTTAAGGCTGAGTGGAGGATTGCCATTTTACACGAACATTCCATATACTTAAACATTCATAGGGAACATCTATCCTCTAGATTACATGAAATTGCCACGGCATTCTTTTACCGTATGACTCTCATCTCATCAACAACCAAAATAGTGAGCTGAGTGGAGAAGAGGGGGTATATGGTAGGTAACAAAATGGATTTTTCTCAGAAAATCTGTTCCATCTGCAAGGTAGGTGGATAGAAATGTCTCGAAGAGGAAAGCATGAAAATGTACATTTCAACTTATAAATATATATGGCACTCTACACTGCACTGCTCTGAAAAAAAGGAGTAGAATATAATCCTTATCGAGCACATAAACAAAATCATTGCCTCTTGGTTTATTCGCACACCCTCTCCTCTTGTTTGCTTGTTGTGCTCTTACGCTCGTCGTCCTCCTTAACTCTTTTCTTGGGCACATCTACATAACATTTTTCTCTGAGAGAGTATTTGTCTGGGTACTCGTCTCTTTAGCCACTCTACTTGCCCACAGTCATAACCATAATCATAATAATAATGCCAGCCAGGAGCAATGGTACTATCATGGCATCAGCGTTCAAAGCCAAAGTCATTTTCCCTTTTTATAATCTGACTGTGAGTGAGTGAGGGCAGTGTGTGCTCCTTCCTCTCCTCTTATGCCCAAATGACAAGAAAGCTTTTGAATGTACATTCATACCTATATATTCATTCCCCACACAAAATGATGATGATGATGACGACCAACCACTTGCTCACAAACAAGTAAGAGCAATGGGCAAATCAAGGAAAAGGAAGACAAACGTAAATGTACACATAGTCAAACAAGTAGGAGAAGGAGAGCTCATCATTATCATCGTCATCTTCGTCATCATCAACAGCAGCAACTACATACTTCTGCTTCTGGACTGGAATTGAGACAGAGACGTCTTTTTCTCCGTCGTCTCTGAGAGAACTCCACATAGCTGCCATTATCATAATGCATTGAGGACATGCTAGATGAAATAATTTCATACTCGAGAAGAAAGAGGAACCCAAAAGGATAAGATGAGGAGGGTGTTCCATTCCAACATTCCAAGTTGAAGATGAGTGAATGTGCTCACTTTACTCTCAACATCATCGTCTTGTATTCTAGCACCAACTACACCAAGACACGCCGATGTTGATATGCCCATGGTTCTAGTTTGCTCACTCGCCTTCTTCCTCTCATGAAAATGCTTAGAAAACACATGCATTTCATTGATCCGCATATCGTGGTTTTCATAATCCATAAGAAACATACCATATAATATACCTTTGTGCTCTGCTACATATCGCATATCAGTTTGATAATATGTCGTTAGCAAGTCCCAAGCAGTGCTTAGCTCCTTCATCTGTTTCTAGATAGAGAGTAAATGTTCATGTTGCCTGATGATGATCATGAAAAAAGAGAGGAAAAGTTGGAGTGCGGTCTGGTGTGGTGCATTAATGGTAGAAAAAGTGGGAGAGACAGAATATATAAGAGAGAGTGAGAGAGACGAAGAAAAAAGCGACGATCATGTTGATGATGACAACGTTGAGGATAATGATGAGAAGTATAATGTTGAAGGATGGATCTGGGCTCATTCCTTGTGAAAATGTAAGTGCTTGCATTTCGTCGCTAGTTCCGTTTAGCTAACTTGGAAGTAGTAATAGCAAGCGGCGTGTGGTGATGACTGGAGTTGTTGGAACATCCGTGATGATCAGCTTGAAAGGTGCAGTATATCATCCAGGAGGAGAGGGATGGGGCCTTTTAAATCTTTCAAAGGAAAACTATTTTTCCCTGTATATATCTCTCGCTTCTTCTTCAAAGTGGGATGGTAGATAGAATAGATGGAGGAGGAAAATGCAATCGTTTACTTACATCAGATGCCACGCTCATTAATGGAACTATGTGCTCATCCTCTTTCAAAAGTATTACTTTACTCAATTCATTCAACAACGTTGGAGGAATGCGGAACAATAGCAGCATTATTTTATGTTTAACCTGTCGCAAAATCGCTCATTCTCGCATTCATCTGACTATTAAAAGCTTGGCTGACAAAAATGAGTATTGCTTTTAGAAATGCTCAGCCAGTTGTTTATAAATGCACACGTGTTGTTGCTGTGTAAGTATTTTTGTTTTTACCTCAAATCATCAGAGAATTTACATTTCATTTAAAACAGGAAAACTGTAGGGAGAGCTTGGAATAACCCCCGGCAGAAAAAAAGATAATCTGTAACATCTCTCCCTGATTCCGTTTGTTCATTGCTTTGATTACAAAACAAACAGTCACACTTTCAGAACTCTTATTTTTGGTTTATATCCAACTATACGTTTAATCGAGAATTCGAGTCAATGTAAAAACAATTTTCCAGGGAGCCCCGGCTAAAATACGTGTTCGAAATGTTGGTACATTTAC
>JAANSM010000854.1:0-22714 GCA_036850725.1 Orchesella villosa | reverse complement strand
AATAATGGAAAACACCATTTTCAGGTAAAAGAAGATAGTCGGGAAAACGCATAGCAAATCCAAAAAGGAAAGGTTAGTTTTATAATATAGCGTGAGAAATTGTTATCTCTTCTCCACAAAAAGAAGATCCTGTAAAAGGAAGCAAAGACGCAAGTGGTACAGCACCGCATAATATATAATGCATCAAAACTTTTGCTCATATTCTCGAGCGTGTGTGTTCTTATTCTTCTCAGCTGGGTCATCGATCCGATCAAAGATTTTCTTCTGCTCATTTCATTACACTCTCCACACACAGTTCAAAGGCGAAAACCAACCACAACAACACGAAACAAAATATATAAGCGCATCCCCATCATCAAACCAAAAGCCAAGCCGTGTGCTATATGAGAAGTGGAGAGACTAGCAGGCATTATATGCTCATGGATTGCTTGCTCATCCGCTTCTTCCCAAGCTAAACCGAGCTTCGAACCACACGGATAAACATGCGCTAGTGCTTCCACATCCACACCACACACCAAAGAAGCAGATGAGCAGACCACCACTCTCTGTACTCCATACTACTTGAGTCTGAAGAAAGATATCTCCAGAAAAAAGCTATATATGAGGCAGGTCAAAGGAGCACATTTAGAAAACAGAGAGGAATGAAAGGGAGCTAGAGGCTCAAGCTCATCTCTATCTCTCAAAGAAGCAAAGGAATGGAGCTAAGAGGAAAAAGGGGCAAAAAGGGAAAACCAGTAGGAGGTCTTTAATTTCTAAGGAACGGGCCCTTACTGTCATCTCTCCTTAAACATTGGCCATGAATACACAAGAACAATCATCTGTCTTCTCTACTGTCTTAACCGTAGTTCCTATAATGCAAGGGATATCTCTCGTACTTTTTTACTCTCGTACATTCAGATTCAGATATATACACAGCTATATATAAAGCCCTTCAAGATAATCTGCTAGACACGACAGAAACAAAAACGGAGAGAAGATGATGATGATGACTCAAAAGGAAGAAAAGATGCCTTGTTTCTTTGAGGAGAAAAAATGATCGGGAGAAAAGAACGATTAATATTTCACTCCTACAACAAAACGAGCATGAATGCGGAGCAATGCAATATGCAATGGATGATGCCTTACCGTACAATGTACATATAATCATTATTCATTCATCATGATCATCATCATATATACTTGGAAATACGTATTACGGATAAATATCTAAAAAGTCAGAGTCAAACAAAAAAATATATAACAATAACAATTGAGCGCTTGTACATCATGCCATGCCACACCATCACCATGATCATCATCATCATCGAATATTTTTTTGTTGGATCGTGTGAGTGTGCACGTTAGTCCTCATGATTGCTTTTATGTGTGTGTGTAAAAGGAAGGAGTTGTGAGGAAAAGAGGACTCTCTGAACAAAAAACGACTCTTCTGCGTTCGACAATGCATAATATATTATCATAATGGCCATAATATTTTATACTGTTGTGGGCTCTTTCTCTCTCTCTCTCCTTTTTGCTTCTCTCTCTCTGTGTCTCTCTCTGTATTTCTTTTGGTTGCAGTTACAGCGACGAAGATATTCAAATGGAGAGAAGAAATATGTGTACGATAAAAGTAGAATGGAATAGGAGGAATACTATGTAATTCATTATGATTTTATCCAGACTTAAAATCTGCGTTTTCGAGTGAGAGCTTTTTCGAGATTCGTGCATAGATACGACGGACTCGAATGTAACATTTCGTTTTTATATTTTCTATATTCGCTTTTTATATATTATGTATATAATCTTGGTTTTTCGTTTGATATGATATGATCACGAATGAAAATGTAGTATATTTTCTATATTCGCTTTTTATATATTATGTATATAATCTTGGTTTTTCGTTTGATATGATATGATCACGAATGAAAATGTATAGTTTTGTGTTGCTTCTATGCGTGTCCTTATGTTTGGTGGTTTGGTTTGGTTGTGAAGAAATATTGTTACCCCTCTTTTTCTTAATATGATTCTCGGGAGTGGAAAATTATTATTTATTGGAATCACTTTATGATTTACTGGCTTCTGAACACAATGGAGTTGCGTAATGGACTTTTTTTTGGGAACAAGGGAAAAGCACAGTCTGGTTCGCTGCTCGCTCCTTTCTGGCTGAATTGGCTGGCAGAGAGGAAGAAGACGGAGAGTGAAGAAAATGCTATTATTGTGTATAACATACTTATATATTTTGCTCGGATATTGTATTGTGTTCTCAATCATAAATATTTTTAGCTTCCATTTCCATCCATTCCGGTCGTCCTCTTGCTTGAATGGCTTGAAACGTTGAAAATGAAAATTGTTTGCCAGAATTACAGCAACTAGAGCATTCTAGCCAAATTTATCTTTCTTTTTTCTTGAACATTTTTTTGTGGATCGATAACATCGTTTAATTTCATTATTATCTTCCTCTCAACTAGAAACAAGAAAATTTGATTTTAAAACTTGTAATTTAATTATTTACGTTATCAAAACCTTGGAAAAATGTTAGAATGGAGTGGAGCGATGAGCAAGCAAGAGAACTAATTTAATTTATGGTTGGAAGGCATACGACACAAACCGTGGGAAAACAATTTAATCACATTTATAAAGTCATTAAGAGAGCAAATTCTTAGTCTCGAGGGTGTTGTTTGAAGAGCATAATATTTATTCATAGTTTCAGAGATACTTCATGATGATTATGATGCATGATAGTTTACTTTGCAATAATTCTCAAAACTAAAATCTCTACCCTTCTTGTTTTTTAGTCTCCGGGGAATTGCTTACCCACGCTTACAAATCAAATTGAAAAACTAAACTGTTTTCTAGCTTCCCATCATATTGTAATAATGTTATTCTTAACCTTCATTATTGACTTGCTACTTGCTGCCACTCAACTAGAATAATATTCATGTGCCTCTGGAGAGAATGTTAAAACTGTCATATAAAGTATCCCCTAGAGGAGTAAGCAGCAATAGTGTAATGCGCAATGAAAAGGAAAATTGCTTACTTGAGCTTGATGGAGCGAGAGAGAGAAAGAGAGAGAGAGAGAGACTTGGGGTCTCAAAAGTGGTTAAGTAGGTGTTAAGGGTTTTGTGTAATCAATACATTATTTTTGAATGTAAATAGCCCTCCAGGGCGTGCCGTGGTGAATGAGGGTGGTAAAGTAAAGGGAAAAATGAGATGTGTTTGTGTGTGTTGGGAGGGAATCGATTATTTGTGTCCAGAAGTAAATCAATGAAGTATGTGTTGTGGGTAAAAATATCAAAAAACAAAATTTGTGTGATTTCAGCGTAGTTAGAATTTATGCAGACAATGTAATAATTTAACAAGTATATAGATTCATGAACTATGTAGAAAGTGGATTATTGTCAGCTTGTATGCCAATTGTAGTGATGAGTTTATTCTTGATGGATTGCATAGGATGATGTCTTAAATCACGAAAAACTCTCTTATAACAGTTTCGAAATAGATCTTCATCTTTACATTCTTTACCACTCTAAAACTGTGTTATATGAGGAGGTATATTAAAAAGAGCTAAAAAGGTAAGCTCATAATTTTTCCCCATCTCCCAGATTTTTTTTTGCTCTCTTCTCTTCAACACTTTGAAAAAGTCGTAAATTTCCCATTGTTTTTCCCTTCATCTAGCTAAAAACCTTCTCAAACATTGTACAGCCCCTTTCCCTACCCATTTGACTTTTTGTGTGTTTATGAGCTCATTAGATCCCTTTATATTTTGCAATAACTAGTAATTTCCTCATAAAACTTAACAAGGATAACTGTCAATTTGGGTTAGTGTGAAGGTGGGCCTTGCTTGTAAATCTCTTCTTTCTTCAAGAGAGCAATTAACTCGTTGTACCAATTACAAAGTGTGTGCATAGTGCATGCCTATACTTTTGCTACTGCTTCTTGCATCTCTCTAAAATATTATGCATAAAATTATTCACATGTGGCAAAGTACCGCCATTGGCTGACGACAAGCTAAGAAGCTAAAAAAGATATCACATTATCCACCTAATGTACACATTATGTACATTCCGATCCTGCCTCCTTAAAACAAATATAGCAGATTCTAAATTTATTATAAACTATAACTGTAACTCTTTCTATGAACCCGATACTCTCCAATCTTATCATTAGCTCGTCCTACTCGTTAGCAAATTCCACATATTTATGCAAGATCATAAATAATATTTTAATCACATTTTTCTTTACTTTGAAAAACCCAATAAAACTTTAACAAACATCCTTCTAGTTAAGTGATTTTTTAATCGCTTTCCTTCATATTTAGATACAGCCAACTCAACTCAACTCAGCTATTGCCTATATTATTTTCACCGGATCTTTTATGAGGTCAAAGTACAACCACACCACATCTTACCACAGCCACCACAATTTTACAACTTGTGTGGCTTCAATGGAAACCATCGTATGCTAATAATTTGCTTTTTATACAAGAAAATCATCCTATCCATCCGTTCACCTGCAGAATATGCACTTGTTACACTATATCCAATATTGATGATGCCAGCAAACGCCAGCTAGCTACAATTTTTTTACAGCTGATAACTTTTGATTTGACAGTTTACGACTTTTCAGCGAAGACATTAAAATCGCTTTAAAAATATAACCAACCTATCTACAGACGAGTATAGATATAAGTATACGTATTCCTCTTTCATCTTTATAGTTTTTATAGTTGATAGTCAAAGTATTTTAATTATTTTTCTGTTATCATTGTATCTCCTCTCTCCTACTATTTTGCATATAATTAACAAGCCTATATCATATCATATTATGCGTAAAAGTAGCGTTTTGAATTTTCAGCCGTCACTTTTATTATGTCTACCACCTGCAAACTCTGCGTCTTACGCAAAAAAACGTAGAATAAATAAATAAATAAATAAAAGAACACAATTACTTTTTTCTTTCATGTGAAATTTAAATCGCCATTTACCACTTGAGTCCTTCTCATCATCATCATCTTATCATCAGCAAAACGTCATGTTCCGCCTATATCTCCGTATCAGACAGAAGCCTGTTAGAGGCAATTACTGAAAAACAATTTTCATTCACCGGATTTTCTGATTGTAAAAAGGAAAAGAAACGTTGGATTTTTTTTGCAAGAGCCGCTGCAATGAACTATTCACTTAAAAGAATAATACAGTAGCTCCAAGCGTATTTATTCTTATGTACTTCTCGCTCTCTTTTGCTAAGGATAACTTTTAGTATAGTAAAGTTAGCACGGTTGTTTGTGCGTGTGTATATCAAAGAGATGCCCATATAAAAGTGTAATTAAAGTGGAACAGGTTTTCCTGGAATTTAGCAATTTTTAATCAGAAAAACGAGAGACTACGTATTGTTATTACTGCCGCTGCTACCCATTTACATTATTACGTAATACACTAGAATATTCACAAAAGGCACCAGCTTTTTTTCTATTCCTTTTAGCTATTGTATGAAGGCAAGATCAAAGACTTGTTTGCTACACAAGAAGTGAAGAGAAAAATTGTACAAGTTTCTATTGATGAAAGCATAGTGATGATGGCAATGGTGGGCTTTGTGTTGCGCACATTTTTGCTTTTGTGGTCTTATTTTTTAAAGGAATTTAATGAAATGTGGCTGTCGGTTGTGGTATGGCATGACTTCTGGTTTACAATGTTGTAAAAACATTGTTGATTGAAGACTATATGAAGATATATATCCAAACGCAAAATATATATCTTCACTTGTGTGTCTATAATTGCCTTATGCAAACCTCCCATATATAAATCACGGGAAAAGAAAATGTGATGAGGATGACAAGAATGTTGTAAAGCACCTATCAATAAAGGATTAAATTTCATTTCATTTCTGTCCCTTTAGGTATAATTACACATGTTTTCTTTTGCTTTTTTGACATGCAATCCTTTTGGTAAAAAATTGTTTTCCCCTTTCCGTAAAATGCATGTGTGATGTTATATATGTGATGTGATATCATGGAAGGCGGATCTCAAAGACGAGGTTGAAATGGGAAAGACAGCTAGTAAGGATGAAGGAAAAAGTTGAAACAGGATATTTACATATTTTTATATACTTGTGTATTTATATGTGATGTGATATCATGGAAGGCGGATCTCAAAGACGAGGTTGAAATGGGAAAGACAGCTAGTAAGGATGAAGGAAAAAGTTGAAACAGGATATTTACATATTTTTATATACTTATGTATAGTTTTCTTTATTTCTTGTAAGGAATGTGATACAAGAAACTTTTTAGTACCTTAGCAAAGGTACACACATGGATCAAGACAAAAATTGACATCAATCAGCCATCAGCAAAAGAAAAGCCGTGTGTTTTGTTTAGCTCGTCTTGTTGGGAGGGAGGGAGAAGTGACTTTATAAAAAGGATATTATGCTATTTTGTAAGGAATGTCTTTTGGAAAAATGTAATAGCTACCAGATAGATTTGAGGTGGATAAGAAGAATTTTTTTTCGAAGCTGATTCAAGACAACTCCCATTTCCATTCCATTAAATATTTCGGCATTTTTTTCTTCCATTTCATATATTTTAGCCCTTTTTCCGCTCCTATTCCTCTGTTCCTCTGTTTTTGGCTGACTATCAAGAAACGAGCATGTCCTTTTTAGCATCGCTTTAAGCTATATATATACGTAATCAGAATTACATACGTATGTGTTCATATGAATGTGTATTTATAGTATTCATGAATATATTCAGTTTGTCTACAGACAGACCCTTTTTTATACCGGCTGCTGGCTTGACTTGCGTGACTGTAGAGCTTTAATATGCACGAGAGACGAGAGGTACTGTGTGTAGTATCGTGGTTTATTGCATCAGATATAATACATTAAGCGTTTCTTTTCCCAGTGCAATGGTGCCTTTATACTACCTCACCGCCTATACATGTACTGTTCAGGTTCACTTTATTTTGGAAGCGATAGTATCAGAACGTGTTCAACAAAATCTGGAACTTCAAGATAATATACGATAATAGATTTCCCGAATGATCAAACTCTTTTAGTCGACCGATGACGTTTTTTGTATTGTATTACTGATTTCAGGATAATCTTCCTTCCGTTTAGATTTATTTGTATGAAGTAATAAAACTATTTCCAAATGGTAGGTTAATAATGAATCCAGATTTAAACTCAGCGGTTGTCTATAGGTCCACATGTATTAGTCCCTATTCCTTTTGCAATATCGAAATACGTTTATAGTAGAAGATATCAGAACAAGTACAAAATGTATGCAATAATCGGCAGAAAATTAATCATAAGTATATGACTGCCTATACAACCTATAATTAATAATTTAATATTCATTACCATTAATTAAAATGGTGACATCGCCCCTTAAATTATTTTTACCTCTGGTTTTCTTATAATTACTCTTACAGAATATATGGATGACTCATTTCGTTTCGTGTCTCATTATTTATTTCTCTCGGACGGGACATCGGACCATGGTTTTTATTGTAGCTACTGAGAAAATAGCTAAAAGTGACTTATAGGGTAACCAGTTATCCATATTTTCAGGCCTAATATTGAATATGCTTAAAAATTCAGTCAAACTGGCCAACACCTTAGCAGCTTGTCTAAAATTTTAATGGAAAATCCTGCAGGCAAAAGTAAATTCAAGAGTTTTCGTAAGATATTTACTACTTTTTTTTGATAAGTATAAGATAAGGGCTGGTGCTGTAGAACTAGGCTGGCTTGTCTGAAGAAGGAAATAAAAAAGAAGTAAAATTGAAGACGATACATTTGCATTTGGCTGCATAAAACAAAGTATATAAGAATGATATAGCATTGAATAACACGTCGTTTTAGCCCTTTCATAGCTTATCCACTACTCCTTATCGTTAGCAATGCATCATGTATAGATTTATATCAACATCGTCATATACATATACCTATACACGTGCATGTACAGCATTGAGCATATATATATTAAAAAAAGTATATGGAATACATAGTAAAAAGTGGATAGGGAGATTATGTATGCATATACCTTTCTGCTACGTCCGTCCATGTTGGCAGCGTTGGTGTTGGGCAGTTGAGCACGCAACCATAAATTAGAATCCATGATGCCATACAAAAAAGTGCACATTTTTAACACGTCGTTTTAGCCCTTTCATAGCTTATCCACTACTCCTTATCGTTAGCAATGCATCATGTATAGATTTATATCAACATCGTCATATACATATACCAATGCACGTGCATGCATGTACAGCCTACATTATGTAAAAGTATATGGAATACATAGTAAAGTGGATAGGGAGATTATGTATGCATATACCTTTTTTCTGCTACGTCCGTCCATGTTGGCAGCGTTGGTGTTGGGCAGTTGAGCACGCAACCATAAATTAGAATCCATGATGCCATACAAAAAAGTGCACATTTCTCGTATATGCTAATGCCAACACATAATAGTACATGGCACGACCATATTATCACCAATTTTTTCCCATTACATAGCACGTCAAAACCGGATAAAATAGGAGAAAAACTATAACAAAAAGTCAAGATAAAAAAGTTAATGTACGTTCATCCATCCATCCTCCACTATTCTCTTACTTATATACACAACTCAGTCTTATCCTCAAGTTTAACACTTTATATCACACCACACCACCATCATCAACAAGGACTAGAGTAACAACAACGTCTCGAAAAAAACAGAGCAAGAGCACTCAACTCTCCGAAAAACTTGAATCCAATGGCACCATCAAGAAATATACGAGCATTTCATTGGAATACAGACGATGGCTCCTTCTTCTTCGATCTTTCCATTTTTTTCTCTCTCTCTCTCGCTTTCCTTGTTCTTATGCGATGTGATGTGTATTCAATGTACACAACAAAAATCCATAGTGAACAACAACAGTCTTGTGTGGAGTGGCTTGCTATAGTGGAGAAAAATGTAACAAAAAAACATGAAAACCTGTCACTTGCAAAAAAAATCCGTTTCTTCTTTGACTCTTGATATAAAGAAAACGGTTACAATCCCAACTTATTTTTCTCCGTCTTCCCAGAAAATTGTATTCCAGTAAAAGTAAGTATTCAGAATTTAGAGACAGGGAGAATAAAAATGTATATAAGGTTGGGTTGATAATGGGAGAAACTTGTAGGATCATTTGTCGTGTTCTGAAGCTAGAGCACTTTGTTGACAATATTGCTTTCTTTGCACCATTTGCTTTTTCGCTTTTTTTGAGATGGATAATAAATGAATGACATTTCAGACTTGACTAGTGGACACTGGACTGGACTGGAGTGAACACACACAAATGATGCTAAAGTATCTATATTATAATATGCATTGGCACAGAACATGATCACCAAAAAAACTGGATAAATATGTACTTTTCTGAGGGCAGTTAGTTGAAGTGTCCTTGTTAAACTGGAGTGAGTGAGAGGGAGAGAGAGTGTGATCGTCCAGAAAGATTTTCACATTTAGATGAGATCTTTATCAAGACGACTGTTTTGGGTTGTTAACATGTGTAAAATGGATGTAACTTCGTGTTTGGGGACAAGAAGCAGGCTACAGAGAGGCCCTTTACTATAAAAGTAGATGGAAAGAGACTTGTTTATGGTGACACTTGACACTTTTCTTCGTCCTTCTTCTCTTGTTATTTCAATGGGGCTGATATGATGCTGATGATACAAGCCCAGACAGCTTGGAGACTTGGCATTGGATTGGATTGTGATAGGAAGGGGACTACAAAATATATATCTTATCCAAATGAATTGACTGGTTCCCATGATGTCATGCTTGCTGACCTGATCAAAGTTTGTGACGACAGGAATGATGATGATGATGATGATTACATGATAGTGCTTCTCTCCTCCATTCCATGCTCACTGGCTCACTGATTCCCATGCAAAAAGTGGAGAATGGTTTCACATGCAAGTTAGTTTAGTTTCCAAGTCTAGTGCAATGAGATGATGGTGTGGATGGTGAGTGTGGTAGTTGATGATGATATGGGAAGGACAATATTGTCGTGGCTTTTGATGAGGACGATGATCATGACGAAAAGGAACTGACTTGGAGTTGACTGACTAGGACCGAAGACGACGAGCGAATGAGTGAATAAAAAGCATACATATATGAAAGTTTTTGGTGTTGGATAAAAAAAAGTTTTTATTTTCAGTGAAAAAAAATATAGAAGGAATGATCAGTCCGGAGTGTTGGGCAAGTTTGCAGTTTTTGTCGACTCAGACTGTGGCTATATATGGGGTTTTCAGGGACCCCCTGTCTATCTGCTAAGCTATTATCCCAGCATGGCATTTTTTTGTTGTCTCAAAAGAACTCGCATGGGGGTCATACCCCCCTACTTGGTCTCTTACTCTGAGAGATTCGCACTGAGAAAATCCTCAGCACGGTAGTTGGTGTTATTATCAAAAAAAAATATGTGTGTATACTTGTACTTCCATCCCTGAAAAAGAAAGAGGAAAAAATATGGTATAAGGAATAAGAAGAGCCTTCTCCTCAGCCAAATAAACCAATGCAACATCATCCAACATCATCTTCATCATCGTCATCAGCATCATCAGGAGTGTATCATCCTCATCATCAGCAAACAATAATGTGAGTTGAGGCAGGCACAGTCAGAATCACCAGCATGTGATCACCGTAACCAAAATAATAATAACACAAGAGAGCACAATAATATAAGCAAAAGAGTCCTCATCAAACTGATTCTTCTTCATCGTCGTCTTCTTCTCCAAAATAAAGAATGAATATAAATATCAAGTAGAGGATGAACGAGACAGGAGATAGAGAAGAATAAAAAACTTTTGTTATAATAATGTATGTATCCATTCAGTCAAGTCAGTCACCAGCCGAGATCTCAGCAGAAACCGCAGTACCGCATCGCACCAGGACGACCAGGAGGGAGCCAACGAGAGAAAAACCTGGCATTGTGATTGTGATTATCTGAACCCACAATATATTTATATTTGTAATACACACACACAAGATATTATATAATCTCAATCACGTGGTTTGGGATGAGATGAAGCTGGTGTAGTGTGGTGTACGTATAAAAGTAGAAATTGCATTATATATTACATTGACCTCCAAAGGAACAAACATAAAAAGAAAGATTCACAAAGAATAGTAGGTTCAAAAACATACAAACATACTTTTACTTTTACTCTCGCTAGTCGCTACCTTAATGAATAAAAATGCGAAAGGTAAGACAAATGTCAAGAAGCAGATGGATGATGGCTGGAGACTGATGTACCTAGAGCCAAGCTCAACTATAATGAAGAAGAATTGCCTAAAATTCCAAAGTCAGAAGATGGATTTCCTTAGCCTGAGCTGAGTCATCGTCAACCACATCTCCGACTGGTACTCAAGAAGTTACCTCGAAAAAGAAATCTGAGAAATCTTTTGCAAAGTTGAAGCCATTTTCAGCAAGAAAAAGCGTGTGCGTATTTGCGTATTACTTTTCTGCGTTGACGCGGTAAACGACAACCTTGCGTTATGCGTTCTTTTTTATAATGTTCCATTTTTATCCTCTCAATCCACAGCCAAACACCAAAGTTCTGTCAGTTACAATTTTTATTAAGGAAAAAATGTGCAGAGCAATGCAACCAACGGCATGTGTGCAACGTAAATGTTATATAAGTAAAAGTATAACATAGTAAGAAAATATTATTACACTTCTGCTGCTCATTCTCATATACCTAAAGGCTCCAAAAAGCCAAACCATCAAATATTTTCTTCCTGTTCTTGATTTTATTCGCTTCAGGAGGGGGTATCTCCCCTACCGTGTTCATCCATTCCAATGAAAATCCTCTCACGTCCTTTGCATTCACAATTTTCACATCAAACTACACACATAATACAGAGTAGAGTAGGAAAAGTATATCAAACTCTATATGAATCTAGAGAAAAGTCTCAACTCGCAATGTTAACGTTGCTCTACCACTATAATATAAATGCAGTTGATGCACTTTTTATTATTACTTTACTTAAAGGTCTTGGTCGTTCGTTCATCGCATCACATCAACGTTATATATATACCAACGTCATTGTTTACCACTATAATATAAATGCAGTTGATGCACTTTTTATTATTACTTTACTTAAAGGTCTTGGTCGTTCGTTCATCGCATCACATCAACGTTATATATATACCACGTCATTGTCACAGAACGTACGTTAAAAGTATCCCATATACCAAAAGTAGATATATAAATATATACAACTTTGCTGGAAGTTGTAATAACAAGTAATACACTACAATGAAAGTAAATTTAAATGGTGAGGATTACCTTCTGCATATTTGCTTGTGAATAGTGAATGCACGCATATATGCTTACGCTACATTACGCATAATTTTACTTGAATGGATTTTTATACCTATGATATCATTTATAGGTATTCCCATCCACGGTAATCAAAATCATCATCATCATCTTGTTGGATTCTGCAGTTGATACTTGTAATACCTACGTTGAATGATGCACACGCTTGTGCGCTTCGTAGGATTTCCAAAATGCAACGGGAGCGGGTGAGCAAGTCTCCCTGAGAATATTTACGTGTATATCTGGTGATGAGCTTAAATATACTATGCATCATGCATTTATTGCATTGTTCCTATGTTGACTTTATATACGGGGAGTATAGTGCAGACGCACACAGTTGCTATTGTTGTTGATATTACTATTATTACAGTTACTGTTTCATTTTCCAGTTGAGCCGCTAATCCAGACCTGTCATCCGCAGTGTGTTATATTGCATCCTATCCCCTGTTATTATTATTACACAGACACAAACTTTTTGTATTAATGACCTGACTCCATGTTTACCGTTCTGTGTTGTGTTCTGTTTTTGCTTCAATTTCTTTCATTTTCTTCTGTTCTCTTCCTCTACTTTTCCACTTGTCATGAGCAGCCTTATGAATGCAATCTCCCATTTAATTTTAGTATGAGAAAAATGTTTATTAGTTTGTGAAGAAAGAAATACTCCGGAAATGTAGAAATTTTTGTTGTAAAGAATAAGAAAGGCAGTTGGCAGTTGTTTCTATTCTACCTTTGAATCACTAGTTTTAGCTGGAAATACTCAAAGTTTTCAACCGTTTGTTTGGGGACGAAGAAGGTTTGCTGTAGGTAAATGAGGCAATACGAGAAGTCTATGAAATGTCAGAAAAGTGCATAAAAGAGAAGACAAATGTTGTGTGCAACGAAAATCGTTTGTTTTTCAACCCATTTAGTGATATGACTTGCAGAAATAAGAAGAAGTGGTTTTTTTCAGAGTTCATTTTTTTGTCGGGAGTACGGACGGATGGATGATATGATGACGATGGGTGATGTGGATGTGATAGTTGCTAACGATGATGATATTGCAATTTTTGCAACCAAAGGAAAAGGTTCTTCTCGTACTTTTGGCTGACAAAAGGGAGACTTGTTTGTTTGACTGTGAAAGGTTATGGATGGATGGATTCTAATGAAAATATGAGGACCGTGGAAGGGCCATGAAGGATATATGACGTGAGCTTGAAGAAGCGGATTTGTATGAGGATTGAATGATGGATGAAAGAGAGGAGAGTTAATAGTTTCGATGTGATGTTGTGTGCAGTATTGTCCATAGCTTGATAGTAAGAGCAAGAGTGAATAATTATTGGTGAAGATTTCATGAAAAAATCGGAGTAAGTTGAGAATATGCGCAATTGAGACCAATTATGTTATCACATTACTTGGCGTCGATACTAGAAAGATTGGCTCGTATATTTACTACTTATATACTGTAGATAGTAAGTATCGCAATAGCTAATATATTAAATGTAGATAAATCCGATAAACTGTAGATAATGATCATGGTTATAATTATTTATTGGAATGACGAATACTTTTTTAGTGGTGAAACCAAATACATAAGAAAGGCACAAATAACATGTTTTTACAAATAACAGTGTATTCAATAAAACTTCGTTTTCCCTAGAATTCCACGAAACTTTTCGAATGATGTCTTGCGTATTTTATTTAAGTCAACAGGTATTTTATAGCCATTGCAAAACATTTCATCTTTCGCTCAATACACGCGTCTTGTGTGGGTTCATATCACTATGTTACCTCAGTTGACAGGACAAGAGTCTGCCTTTTCTATTTCTCTGGAAATGGGAGCCAATGAGCCATGCAGCACAAAAATACCTACGGTACAGGATTCCATTATCATTCAATCATCAGCGTGCAGCTGAAGTTTTTGAATCAGTATAAACAAATCCATTATGCCCACTTTATTGCTATTTTTTGCATTATACCCATACTGTTACCTCCACACGACAGAATCTCCTCTACTACAACATTACAAAATTTATACACCAAATTAAATTGGCGTTTTTGTTTGACATTACTCAGGATTTTGGTAACGTTCCTTTTACAGCTAAATCGCATTCTTCTCTCCGCTTCTCATAACACACATTTAAAAGGTCATAATCAGTCAGTTACAAGTTTTTGGCTCATCCTATCAAATCATGTAATGATTTTTAAGTTTAATCTTGTTCCTTTTCCCATTCCATCATCAAACTATATACAACATGATGAGCTACGAGCTCAGCTCTCTACCTGACTGAACAGATTGACTGACTCTGTAAGAGTTTTGAGTAGGTGAGCATCAGGCAAAAGATGAAGAAGAAGAGAAGGAGATGAGATGAAGCCTTTTTTTATCCAGGAGACAAGGTAACAATGAAAAAAATATCCTGAAAGACGTCTCATGCTGTGACTCCCTGCTGCCATTTGAAAACGAATTTTTTCCATGCGTGTTCTTCTGCATATCTCCCTAGCTATATACTTACTTCCACCTCATAAAGTATATAGATTTATATACATACATACCTGAGATGAGAAGAGTCTTCTTCATTTTGGTGCAATGGCATTGGCATTTAGTACAGTATAAAGTAGTAAAAGTAGCAACATAACATGCTTGTTAATATAACATTAAAAAGTAATCTCCGTTATAAGACTTCTTCAACTGCACATGAGTTAGTAGTTGCACATACCTACGATAGAAATGAGTATGTTTTTGTGTACATCTAATTTTTATGGGTAGACATGTATATATACAGTTTATCCTTTTCTCTTCTCATTCTTAAATTGCTTGCATTTTCATTGCATTTCTATTACTATTTGGGAATAATAAGATATGCCAACAACTGACAGTGGAATAAGAAGCTTTAAGAGTGTGAGCATAGATCATCGTGTATATATAATAGCTTGTTTAAAAAAGTATCTCTCTAAAGATAATTTATAAAATTGTAGAGATATACTCAACGTGATGGATGGTTTTGGAGTGCGCGGAAAAGAAGAAGAGCAGAAGCAGATGAATTATTTCACTGATTACCGAGTGAGCTCTAGTTAGTTAAGTTACCAATTTATGTGTAAATGAGGACTCACATACCAATCTTCAAGAAAGCTTATAGTAACAACTTGAGCAAGCTTTGCGTTAACTGCTTGTTAGCGCTCAAGGCTAATAATCAAATGGAGGAATGTGACATCCATTCTAATTCTTGTTTTGTTGCGAATTCTTTCGCAAGTTATTTAATGTCGGTGGACAATAGTTGGACACACTTTGTATTGTATAATGCACGAATGTCTCGTATGAAAAGCAAACGAAAGCCAATGGGCTCATTGCTTTCTCGGAGACAAGACGTTTGCTTGCAAAGAATTCGTATACTCAAACTCCGAGCCCACCACTTTCGTGGTTCCGTCTCGGTCTCGATGAATGAACTTTGAAGATTCGATCTTGAATTTTGAATTGAAAGGACATAAGTTTCATATCATGATTTTCCCACATGAATAAACTATATGTGTTCTAATAGTACGTGCATAACTTACAAAATATGTAACTATTTTGCATTTTGTAATATATATTATTGCCAGACCATATGTCATTTAACCGTAAGCTTTCAAAGTTTTTATCATGATTCACGATACGACAAGGATGATGTGACTGTTGGTTTGAACGAGTGGACATTTATGATGATACCTACCGCTGTGACCGACGACATTTGACAATGACATTGAGGAAAGATGCTCATTTGGAGATCATTATTGTTGCTGACTATTACATATTACCTACGGCTCGTTTAGTTATTCGACATGAGGGAATATAAAGTATTCATCGTTTGTTTATGATTCCGTGTGTGCCTGTCATTGTCATCCTGGTCGGTTTACATTACAGAACATTTTTTTAACCCTGTATATGCATTGATATATTGTGTTGGCAGAAACAATTTTAGAGACGAACGAACCAGCATTTCAGAATGTTAAGTTAAATGCAAGCTAGCTGGAAAAACCATTCTTATAACAATGAAATATGAAAAAAAAGTTCTTAAATGTTTCTTTGAAATAATATTTTTTAAAGTAAGAACGTTAGTTTTTAAGAGCGTATTTTGAGTTTCTTTATTTCAGAAGAAACTGAACAAAAGATAGAATATAAAAGTTGTTTGGATTGAGAAGTTAAACTGTCAAGTGACAACAGCAAATGAGCTTAGAGAAAACGAAAGTAGACAAATAAAATCTTAGTTTATGTTTATGCACACTCAAAGGGACTTTCTTTTCCTTTTCCACCTGGAAATGAACTCTTATGATTTTTACTTTGTACATTCTGCAAGAGTCCAAGACATGAATCTGATTGGACAACGCATCGTTAGTACGCGACGTAATGTGTTCATTCAAACGTTTGAACGTTGAACGTGATAATTAAAGTTTACGTATCAATACATATTCTTAGGTAAAAGTGTTATCTTGACTCTTTACCCAAGCAAATAAATTACATAACTCTGATTTCTGAAACTGGAACTTAAAACTAACCATAAAAATTTGCAATCTAGACTAAACATATTGAGTAGTTGTCATTCTGAATGGTCGGACTAATAGTAAAGTTATTGGGATGCAAAAGGTACAAAACAAAATGAAATTTGTGCCACTATGAAGTCAAATATAAGTTATGCTAAATTTCATATTATTTCATTAAATTAAGGTCCTTTTAATGGTTGAATGTGGTAGTCCGTTCCGTTCTTAAGTACAGAATACCAATCAAGAAAGTTTATAACACCGAAAATTATTTCAGAAATAGATATAGACAATCCAATTTTGAATTTGTCTCTCTACTATTTCAGCCATTAGTATCTGTTAATTGTTGAGAAATTTTCAAATTTCACCATTTCTCATAAAATATTATATAACTTTTATATCTAGATAGAATCGATGCTTAAAATTCACCGTACCAGTTTAAAACCGAATTATTATTTGACCATAATATGATCCAGATACCAATTTTAAAACAATGATGTTATAAGTTGGAATTCAACTTAGCAAATAGTCGTTTCCTCCTCCAACACCAAACAAGCAATACCGTATAGTCTTGCAGTTCGGAGTGCATTACGTTGTGATCTGTGCGATCTTTTTTGGGGAAAGGAAAATTTCACGAGTTTGCTATCAGACCTGCTCCCTTCACATTATTCTCCTTCATTCTCTTTCATCGTCCGGAAAATGTGTTTTCGGTTCCGTGACTCCCTGATTCATCTACAACGGAGTTGTGTGTACCCTGCTCAAGTTTTTGTTTGTCTTTTTATAAAAAGAACGAGTGATCCTTAAGTTAAAGTCATCTATATATATACTTTATATTTTCATCCTCTCACTCGAAGTATAGCTATATCATGTATAAATATCCCCTTGTATTCTTCCCTGCTCGATCCGCAGTGGCAATAATAACAGCATTAAATTCATTTCCTAACTGTACTGATACAGTTTTCTTTCTCCCTTTCGCCTTCCCTTCTGTTTAGAAAGTTAGAAGAGGGATATAAAAGCTGAGAACAAAGTTTTTGGTTTTGGCTCTCCTTCCTCTTCGACGCTCATTCATTGTTGTAATTTATATTTTATGGGCTTGCTTTACGATATGCATGACAATCACGGGATGTACTTGGCGTAAGGTCGGATAGGAAAGTGAAATGAAAATTGAACTTAAGTTCGAGGGAAAGTTTGCATACACGAAACCGAGAGGGAAGAGGGGGAAATCTAGGAAAATCTGAGATTTTCTCCGGAAAAAGTTTTGAGCTAAAACTAAAAACATTGTGTGATATTGCTTTGCAACAGCTTTTGTCAGCTTAGAGGTATTCGGATACATGAAATAGAAAAGAGGATAGAACAAGGTACAAGAAGTTGGGAAACGAACAAACGTTAAGGTTATATTGTGTGTATGTAAGTATGTGTATGCAGTTCACAGTTCCGTATATGGTGTATGAATGTAAAGTAAAAGTTATTTTTTTGTGCGAAGCTACCAAACTCTGGGATTAGAAGAAAGTTCCAATAAATACTGAAATATCAAAACACACACATGCGTTTTATGTTATATAAAAAGATACAAAGAGACGGAGAAAATACCCGTTATGTTATGAAATGGTGGATATTTATATAGCATGGTGGTATATAAACTCAATACTAAATATATAACGAATGTATGCTCATTCCATGCACTCTACTTGTGATTCGTATTATATAGTATACGTACGTCACGATGTACAACAGAAGACAACAAAAGTGGTAGTAGAGTGGTGATGACGGGAGCCAGCCGGTTTTGACAATTCCAATTGCATGGGCGTGGCTGCGCTTGTCACTTGCAAAAATTGTCGCTTTGCTCTCTCACTCTCTTAAAGAAACTATAGGAGAGCAGGAGCAGAGTCCAGACCAAAGTTAGAACGAAGAGTACGTTAAGGTCTACCAAATATACACGCGACAATAGCTTACCAATACCAATGTAGGCCTTGAAGTAATCTGTTTTTCGTACTTTATCATAACAAAAGCTTTGCTATCTTAGAAGTTCGAACGGTTTAGATTTAGAAGACAGCAATGAGAGCACGAGACACGAACTTTGCAAGCCTATAACATACATATAATAATATTATGTATATATCAAAAGGGGCATTATAGGAATCGCTTTGATCCATTTTATCCGCATCCTTTACTCACCAGCAAAAACTCTCATTTCTCATAATAAAGATCTCAAACTTGTCTGCCCACCACACCACCATATCAAACAGAAGGGAAAAAAGCGTGCCTATAATTACTATTTTGCGTATGAATAGGCTCATTTTTTGTTTACCGAAAGCACACGGTCAATACTATTGATCCATTTTCCTTTCAAAAGTATATACGCACACAATCTTTCTTGAACTTAGAATACAATAGGTGCACAATTTATATATCTTCCTTTTTTACGTCCAACCTCTCTCTCTCTCTCTCTCTCTCTCTCTCTCTCTCTTTCTATCCTTTGATTTCGCTCTCTCTGTTTTCTGTTTTGAGTCTGTCACTCTGAATAAAAAGACTAATAATAATATAATACAATGCAAAATTTTGGGAACGCTCACTCATTACTTTCCACCTTGTCATCATCATCATCACATTAGCATTGCCATACATTTAATTCATTCTCTTTTCTCTTCCAACCCAACTCCCAACCTATGCAAGCCCATTGTGTATGCACATATTATTATTCGCAGTGACAATGATTAATGCAAATATCAAATATGCGACCATGACGTACGTCTTACGTTGTGTAGATTTACATTGCATGCATTTATGTTTTAGCAATGCACAATAGATGCTGTGCTTTTGTTTTAAGTACACTGACCGTCCCTATTCAAAAACATGATGGTTGGATACATGCAGGATTGATGGTGTTACCTAAATGGATGCCTTCCTGAATAGAACCTGTCGTCGATCACCCATTTCACTCATTCATTCATTTCATCCCTATTTGTTTCAGTTACGTGTGAAAAACAAGGCATTTTATTTCTACTATGTCGTGTTATGCATAGCCGTAAAATGTATGTGGATGTTGGATATGTGGATTGTGGACATTCATCAACTGTTTAATTAGTTTACTGTCATAAGAAGTTTGCATGTACATATTATAGGCATGTTTCAAATAAGTATATATGTATCCATCAACCAGGCTGAAATATGAGGAATGTAAAATGTAAAATGTAAAACTGTTTCTTAAAATTGCACGTCTCAAAAATTTCTCATAAATAAACATGTATGCAGTCGTCTGTGCTGTTGTGTGTAATTGGGCCGGTAAAAGTTGTTAAAAGCATGCAATTATGTTGTACTATAAATGGCAAGCAAAGTAATTAGTAAAAAGTAAATTTACAATGTAGTGTGATGTGTGATGAAATGATACAAATCAGCAGATGTATTTTCAAATTACAAAAGGCACCTTTTACCGAAATGACGAACTGATATAGAGGTTGATACAATAGCTTGTTCTTCAGTCGGCAAAAATAATTTTTCTTTGCCAGGAGAATTAGCGTAGTTTTTTTTGAATTTATGTATAATTTTAGAGTCGTTGATGATTAGAAAATTGTTGCTACAATTTATCCAATTCTCAGATACAATTAGCGCACGTTAAGGTAGTATATACTTGGCAATCCCAATTGATGTGAACATCAGAATTAAATTTTTAAAAAGTAGAAACTAAATTGTTCAGAACAAAACTCATTTATTCTACTTCGATGCATGCAACATCAAACTTTGCATTTAAAACTCTTGCCTTCTTTTAACAAATAGCATAATAACCGCCAAACACCTGAAATTGCACAGAGAAACACTTTTATGCAATGTTCCTTTACATCAGTAAAAAAATCCCATTTACTTTTACACGTTGCCTGTGGTGTAAACGTGTAAAAAACATTCTTTCAGAGTTCAACAAATAGGCAAGACGAATGAGGAATGAAGATGAGTAAAGAAGGCTGTCCAACTCCATAAAAGAAGGGTTGTATCTTTTTAATGACGAGTTATAGGATGAACAGTCATCAAACATCATCATGATATGCCAAACCTTAAGCTAGAGATCCATGTTCATATCTGCTATCACTATATATATTATGCATGCTCAAGAAGAAGATGATGCTGATCATGATGATCAGCTCAGCTTAAACATGATGGTCTTTAGCAAGGAACAACTTGCGCATGATGATGTTGATGGGTAGAAAAGTTGAAACAAGGCTTAAGGGAGAAAACAAGAAATGAGTTGTTGAAGAACAAGAAAAAACCATTGGAAGATGCCATTAGCACGACTAAATACTTTTTATACTAATAGGCAAAAACTTTGGTGTATGTTGTATATTATGTACATATTCTTCTTAAAAAGTCTCAATGTGTTCATGCATGAGTACATCCAAATGGTAAAACATCTTTTGAGCAAAGTTTGAGAGAAAAAAAATTCTCTCTTTTGAAAAACCGAACTCATTAGCAATAACACTTTCCCATTCCTGTATATGATTTGCATATACATCTACTTTTTTCATAGGTTAACCTTCAAATTTTGGTTGGCCCAATGAGAATATATATGTTTCTCGTTTGTACTTTGTACTCTACGTATCTCCATTTTGATGGATCAAGGAAATAATAATCATCAGGTTTCAAAATATTCGGAGAATAATTTCAAACCGTTTCACTTGAAAATCCTCATTTTAATAATGATGTTCACATTTGAGTTGACATAGAAAATGAGCAAGGCATGTTTTGAATACTGCAGTGCAAAATGCTCTTTAATTTTACTCATTCCCACCTCCAACCCGAAGAAGAGCTGTAAAAACTAGGAGTGATATGATGTTATTATCATAGTCATGGATGGACAGGTGGCAATAATTCGTGGTATTACAAACGAGTGAATGTTACTCGCTGCAACTCGGTCGGAAATAATAAATATTTTACTCCAAGTCCAACATTTTTAATGGAATTTTCTGCAAATTGAACGTGTTTTTTCATAAATTGTTGAATTTGAAATATAATTAACATATTTAGCAATGATAAAACAATGTGTATATACTTGTCGAGCAGACGGACAAGTCGAATTCACAAGTCATCCACCTTTCCAATAGAACGAGCAAATAATTATCATGTAGATAATCAGCAACATTACCAAAAAGTACTAAAACACATCAACTTGACGTCTATTATAAGAATAGGAATGGCAACATCATCATCATCCTCTTGAAGACCACTTATTCACTGCACGATTTTCTACGTTTGCATGCATCATGCATAAAAGTATAAAATGTTATGAGCGTAGTAAAACAGTAGTACAATTTTTATGTCTCTCCTTTTAGCTCATCCTCATGTTGAGTTAGAGGTATTTATGCAAACAAGGGATAAAATATATTCGTATTGGATTACCTGGCATAAAAAATTGATTTCGTAACGAGATTTTTAGATCCATTTTTTTCTTTAAAACTATATTATGTTACACATAATTGGAATTTGGAAAGGGACAAAAAATACTTGCTATATGTATCATAAAAAGAATTTAACTTGCTCTAAGGCAGTCAAGAGGTAACAGGGAAAGAACAAATAAAATGTGCGAAATGGAAAGGCACTTAAACAGCTTAAGAAAATGAGATTAGGTACTTTAAATTGAAATGCACATCCGTACATATTATTCGTCGTGATGTGATAAAAAAAAGTCAAAGAGTCAAATGCAAGTTTTGTGGAGTGGAGGAGGTATAAAAGATTTGTGTGGAGAGGAGAGCTACAGCAGCGTGCTCTCACTCAAGAAGAATGTTGTTAGAGCTCTATACCTTGCTATGTGGTGGCTGGAAAGGAAGAAAAGGATATTTTTATTGACACCTTTTTAGTTCGAAGAGTTGGAGATAGAGCTCAGTGTAAACCCTTTCTCACCTTTCCGCTTCAGAAGCTTCCTTTT
>JAANSM010000853.1:0-22716 GCA_036850725.1 Orchesella villosa | reverse complement strand
CCATAAAGCTGTTAACCCTATAAAATCCATTTAGCCAGTTTACTCGGTCACTCATTGCATTGCTGCTGTCGAAAAAATGAGTGTGGAGACTGGAGACTGAGAAAGAGAGAGAGAGACCAATTCTATGGATTATAATCTGAAAAAGCTTACTCATATACCAAGTTTTTGTGCCTCTCTGAAAATCGAGCTTCGACTATAATACACACAACTTTCTGCCTGCCTCGTATTATCAGCCGAGTGTGAATTGCTTACTTCCTAGAAAAACTAAAAGTAAGATGAAAACACGAGATCGTTAACATTTCAGATATGATGAATTCTCAACCCGAGCATAATGGGACGGACTATATTATACAAGATCTGATATGTGATATATAAGTCGATGTTACGTTAGATTATAAGTATTCTTTTCTATTCCATCATACATTACGCCACACCAGAGAAAAGCTAGTAGTAACAAAGCGGTTTACTGTCAGATTATATCGGAAATAAAAAAGGAAATCAATGGTGGCTTGAGAGGAGCATAGCTTTTCGCAGAGAAAATTCTGTAATTTATTACGTTGTGACTCGAACACTCAGCATTGCATATGTACATATTCCATTCTAGTTTTAGACTACTACTGCAATCTAATCGAAGTTTTTTATTTGTCGTTTTGTTGTTCAAGATGCTTGAATGTAGAAGCTGATTTGATATATCATAACGCGAGTCATACCATGAAAGCTTTTCAGGTTACAACATTTTGGTGCTGGTGACAGTGAGATTACGGAGTTATCATACTAAAAGATAGCTTGGCTTATATGAAGGTGAAAAATAATCAGACATGTGACGAAATAGCAATATCTGCGTTGAAAAGAGCGTCTTCATAGGAAAAATGTTTGATTTTAAACGCTTCTTCAAAATCTAAACTGTACAAGCAGCTAACAAGTACTACAAAACACAATTCAGTCACATTTCATACATGCTTATTTTATGATTAGTTTAATTCTATTGATCCAGTAAAGTTACCTATTCTTTCTGCACTGATTTTACTTGAATTTTACATATTTTGTTTTTTCTCTACATTATTATGCTTGTCTGATTCCGGGTCAAGCCTAATACCATTATACCTTACGCCCCTGCCTCCGTTTCCAACCAGTACTGGTACTGCGTCATAATATGACTAGTCGTAGGTAGGAGTTTCTTTCAAATCAGGAGGCTTATCTATGACAATTGCATGTTGTCTTTAACAAGGTATAGCGGGAAGTTCACAAAAGCTGTTTTTGATACGTAAGCATGTTATACTCAAAGAAAACCATACTAATGATTACGAAACATTTAGGCCAGACCTATCGTATAGGTAAGCGGTAAGCCCGACGGCCAATTGAATGTGTATCAGAAGTTTGTAGTCTTGGAGTGTACGTGACATGCTACATTGCTACAATAAGACAAAAAACTGTATTGCAGTATATCGGCCATTCTTACACATCCAACTTCCGAAGATGTATGCAGCATTGCAATGTGTGTCACATTATATGCTTTCTCCTACCTGCTTTTCTGTTTGCCAGTTGACTTGTTCGATTCCCAGCACATATTTATACGGTCTAAAGGTCTACATTCGCTTCAATACACACTACCAGTCAGGCAGATCAAAAAGAAGTAACCCAGTTTGGAAACCAACTCAGTGGGAAAAACTATCCTTACTCAACCAAGGCCGAGATTTCATTTAGAGAACGTTTTTCAACACTTTTCCACTTGGCTAGCTCTACCGTGTGCGAATTTATGCAGGACATGGAGTTTTTATATCAAATCCTGACTTTTTCTACTGAATCAATTCTTACAAATGTCTATATGCTTTGGACGCTAACATGTCACAAATATATATTGGTAGGTAGTGCATGCATGAATGATGTGTAGAGCCATGGATGTCCAACCCAGCAGGTTAGCCAAGATTCTAGACTACAGCTTACATTAGATTTCAAGTTTCAACCTAAAAAGCAAACTTACTTTTTAATCAAACAAAAATATGTCTTTGCAGCAGTTGTATGCGCTGAACTCTAAAGACTTCTGTTCTACGTTGTACCCAATTAATTACACAACAACAGCCGTGTTAAAACACGGATAAAATTGAAGCCCACTACCAACTACGGACTCCACAACAAAGCTAATGCTCATAAGCTTGCCAAGGGCTGCAGAGGAGAAAAACAAAACAATATATAAGTATAAACAGTGATGGCTAAATTAGATACAGAAAGTAGAAAGGCAGCTGAGGCTGCTAGCCGACCAGTTGAATTTTTGTACGATAATTACATTTGGAGTTTACCTACAACTCAGCAATTCACCACTGTTACGACCCCAGCAGGCACGACAATTAACAAGCTAACCGTAAGATATCACATGTACATAAAAATGAAACAATGAATCATATTTTGTTAATGGCAATGGATCCCACTTGAAAACTACTTTCCTGTTGATGTTACTACCACACAAAGAACAAAACAAACCTTGTTTGTATTCCATACTCCAACGACCATTGGTAAACTTGTTATTATTGTGGCAACAACTGTTACAGTACTTTATTGCCAAGGGCTATCATTACTTTTACACATGTAGAAAAGGAAAGGAACAAATGAATTACCACGTAATCTTGAATTCTTGGCATTACCCATTTTTGTGCTAATCGGATTAACAAAACCATGAAGCTTTTGCTTACCTGTAAATTACTGTGTCATTTCTGGCCCACAGCACCAACCGTATTTTCTCCCCAATGTGGGCATTCAGGTCACAAGGCAGCTCAGCAATGTTTCCCAGCAGCGCTTGAACTTGGTCGTAGGAATCTGTTGACATAAACAAAAATGGATAGGTGGTTAGTCACTTTTCATAAAATATTATTTTGAACGATGATAAATTTTATTATCGTCGTCATAATGAAGGCAATTCATGTTATACGGAAAAAGTAAAGTTGTAATCTGAAAATTCTAATATTGCTAGAACTATAGTATAATTTCCATTTTAGAACACAGTGCCCTTTTAATACCTCATTTGATGCTGATGTGTAATCCGATATTTAAAGATTTGCGTCATTGTGTTAGCTATAGCATAGCCATTCCTCTAAATTGTGTGCTTGGAACGTTTTTGCAAATGCACTCTAAATGTGCAACTCGTGATGTTTGATGTTTGTCTTTTGGGATTTTAATCCAACATTATTTGTGTCATTTATGCTGGTTTCGGTTAGCACAATGCACGAGGCCATATTACTATAAGTAAGCGTCGACATTTTTGAACTACTTCATGGAATGAAATACAACACATACAACCGCTTGCTTTTGAATATTCAATGAAGCAAGTCGGAAAGCTGTAGGGTTTCACTTTCACCAATAATGCATGCATGTACAACCTTTTCAAATGAGGGAAAGGAGTTAAAGTAGACAATGGTAAAAACGTGCGCTCCAACGCATATATACTTACACTTCTTCTCTGTACGTTAACAAATGTGTACCTTTCTCCCAAGTGTTTGCTAAGAAGATACCATATACCACCATTACCCCATTCATCCTCTTTCTACTCACTATGTTCTTTGGTGTCCTATGATACATTTCTAGATATAATTCATGCTTAAATAAATTTTCCGTTATGCAGATGGTACTCCGCTCCGAGCGTGAGAATGCATAAGGTGCTTTTCCAGACGAACATAAGAATACATTACCCAGTGACCGAGAAAGGGAAGAGAGAAGATTCATGTGAAGCTTGGATTTTCACTTGGAAAGCTTATATACTTTTGTACACTTAATATCCACTGTATATACCGAAATCGCATGCAATCACAGATAAATTATATATTGTCTTGTCTGTCTAAAGTTTTCAGACGATGCTGTGTTCTGAAAAAAATATTCGAGGCAATATCACATCATCATCACATCACATAACGTAAAACAATGTATGTATTACGGACTTTTGAGTTACGAAAGTAAGTTGAAAATATAGGCATAAAGCGAAAGTTATAACTTAGATGAAATCATTGCTTCTTTCAGAAAAACGACGGACATGTCTCGAGTCTAGTTTCTTCCCAGATGCAAAAATAATGTAGTAACCCAATGCTCATTTTTGCCTCTTTCTCCTCTACCAATCACAAGAAGATGTTATTTGAAAAAGAAATATCGCATGGTAATATATTTTGTCATGAATGATGCTGAAAGCGTTATGAAGATGATGATGATGATGATACTCTATATAGGAGATATGTTATGCACAAAAAGGTTAGGTCGATTGAAGAAAGGAACGACGGAGTGTACTCTTTTTTTTCAAAAGCGTAGGATGCCGTGCATGAACTTGTTATTTTCAGCATAAGATATGATATGAGTAAGAGGACGGTAACATGGGCAAGTAACTACATGTTGATTGCCTTGCGGCCCATTCCAAGAAACGCTTTTCCAGTTTTCTACTCTAGTGCTTATTGCTTTTATTTTTTCTTTAAAAAAAATGTACTTGCATAAAAAGTTTTACCAGATACACACACACACTACTTTAGAATAAGCTATGTGTGTATTTTCTTTCATTGTATACACTTTCTCTTCGGAGAATCCTCTCGGGACATTATTTTCTACTCCCCTAAAAAGAATGAGAAATGTTGGGATGTATTAAAGGGGAAAAGTGAGTAAAAAGCATGTTTTTCGCATTTTCTTGATACATGAGTGATACGTGCATATATCATATCAGCCAGTTAAAGAGTTATCCACACTAGATAGGATACTTGAAGTGAATTTTGTATTCAAAAACATGATTCCATCAACTTTTTTTACTAGCCATTTTCCCTACTTCTTCTATGCCTACACGCGTATGGGAGTAATCGCAATGTAAACTAGATTTATCAGCAATGTATGTAAATTTCTGTGAGCTTTTGAATTTTTGAAGCCATCAAGGAGAAGGAAAATATTATTCTCCTTTTTGCTAGAAACCATACTATGAAATCATATGCCTTTTCCTGATGGAGAAAGTAATTGAAGCCTTTCGCATGAACATATATAAGCTTTTTCATTTCCTTTTTACCTGCATATTATATATAGGTTTTTGTCTGAAAAGTTTGAGAAATTTAATTACCATACGTACTACCTTGAAACTTGTATAATGTTCGCGAAATAAAGTCCATTTTCGCGTTTTCATTTTTTACATAGACAAGTTGAAAAATATGGGGGTATTGTAGGTGCAGTATGCTTTTATATATTGTGAACATGCACATTTTGTGAACTATGAGAAAAGCAGTGACATTGGTCGTTTAACTACCTTTTGAAGTACCAAATACATGCAATAAATTTATTTTATCTTGGAATTTTATTTTAATTTTCACATTCTTTGTATCTTTTTCACGTATTTTGTCCTTGTGTCAAGATAGTTGGTGGGCTAACGGTATGTTTTACACACAGCACGGATTCAATTCGAAGGCTATATAGCCCGCACACACATCGAAAGTGTGAGAATGGTAGTGGTATTAGCGCAATACCAAAAGTCAGTATCATTATTAGTTGGTCGCTAACGCAGGGCCTTTTCCAAGTTTCTAATGAAAGAAGTTTTAATGAAATTAGATTTCCTCGCTTTGTAAATATTTGCGCGGAGGCAAAGAGAAAGACAGCCGAGAAGTGACTTTTACTATATATACGAGAGTTTCCCAGAATCACTAGCATCTTTTCTCTCCCACACACTTTCACTTTTTTCATTTTTTTTCTCGGGAACAATCGTCGACTGATTAAATACCCGTCGCCTTTTATAGAAAAAAGGAATAATAATGAGTAAAAGCTGAGGGGAAAAGTATCAAGTCTTGGGGAAACGGGGACACATACACACACTCATATGACTGGAATAAAGTATTATAGTAATATAGTAATACTATTATAGCAATAGAAAATGAATGAGATGAAAGGACGTGAGATTGTTGGGAGCATCACGTTACAAAGCATTGCATAGAATACATATACGTTAGTTACTTAATATACCCGAATTTCTTTTTCTTGTCGTCGTGAGTCCTTTTTTCTATCAACGCACACATACACTGTATTCCACGAAGTGGCTCGATGAGAAAAGACAAAAGCTCATTTAATGAAATATCTCCCAAGTAAGTCCAAGCGCAGGAGAAAATGTTAAAAATTCATAAAACTCTTTGCTTCAACTGTAAACATACAACTTTTTATCTATAACAATCATCCTCGTCTAGCTCTTCTTTCCTCCTATCGTCAACAACATGGTTTCTCCTATCATCGGTATCAGTTTTTTAGAAACTATTATATGTTTGGGTAATAGTCTTACGATACCCTTGGAGTAAGCATTTTATGCAAAGCAAAAAAAGACTTTCTTGTCTTAAGTCCTTTTTCGTTGGAAGTCAGAGGAAAATACTTTGGTAGTAAAGCCCCGACATCAGCCATCAGTTAGCAATAGTTTCGTAGCAAATAAAGAAAGGTGCGTATCTCTAAACTAAAAAGGAGAAGAGAGCTCGCTCCTACTTCTGAACAAAACTGGAATATTTTAGTGAGACACACTGAAAGTCAGCTGCTTTTGTGAGCAAAGTATCCCACTCCCCACCTTCTTTTTTTATTTTGTGTGTGTAGCTTTTTATCAAGCAGCTCTAAAAGCTTTCTCCCTATCTCTCCAGTGAAGTAATAAAGTTTTCTAACTATTCCTTGTACTTTTTCACTTGTGATATGACGATGATGATGATACGACGATACTGCTACTAAAATCCTACTTTCCTGCTGCTCCTGATGAGTAGTGTTTGAGGCTGGCGTATTCTTTTGCTTTCTCCAGTACTAAAGTTTTTTATCTTTCTCACTGCACAGCAGCAGCACTACACAGTATATTGGATGGGAAAAGCGAGCACAAGAATTAACCAAGGAGAATATATATACTTATATAAGAAAGCATACGAATTAGGCAAGTAAAGAAAAAGCTCCTGTTCTAATTAGAAATTTTAATTAGAGCTCTTTCACTCATATAAAGTCGTTGATATTTATAAATTTTATATTTTTTGGGGGAATATTTTAATACATATATACATATTCATATATTCATGTACTTATACATTTGTGTACACAATGAAAAGGCGCTTAGGTAGTCATAATTTTCCTAATTCAGCTTAGTGTACATGCTGTACACCTCTGGATAACGCTTTTGACAGAGCCAGATTCCTTTAGTTAGAACTGTGTGCATAATTATTCGCTATCGCTCTCCGAAATGTGAAGTGGTATGCAGCAGCAGTCCGATGTTTGTGTTATGATGAGCTTATCAATATCTCGACAGATGCTCATTACCAGAGTTTTAGCTCATCGTAAGAAGAAATAAAAGGAGTGTAATGATGATTAGACCGGTACTGGTGTTTGACAAGCGATGTGAATTTCACACAGAACTTATACGTTCTGTTCTATTCCACCGCGCTGACTGTTGCTCAAAGGCTCTTAATGAAATATAAACATGAAACATAGAAGTTTACTGATTAAAAAATATCCACACTCCTAAAAGATAATATGGACGCGAGGAAGTAGTCTGAATAAGTTTCTACATTTTTACTATATGCGCTGTTGTATAGTGCTTTTATGCTTAAACTTCGGTTTAAGTTTATGTTGCGTTCAACGTTCAATGTTACAAACAACAGTAGCGGATTAACGACATTTCATTTGCATCCGTTTCAAATTTACATTTCTTCTTCGCAGGAAATGTTTAGCACTGCAGAGAAAATGAAGTTCGAGTTTCACCATTCAACTTCACTCTCTCGCTCCGTTTTTATTATTCTTGCTCGTCCTTCACACGCTTATAGAGATGTCGGTAGTAGAAATATTTTTAAAGAGGACGAGAGTGGATACACGTTCACTAATTAATATGGTTCAGGCACTTTCAACTAGACGTAGTTGTGATGAATTTTGTTTTTTATGTTGCAAAAATGTTCACCTATTCCATGAAAAACTGAGTCGGACGGTGAGTGAGTCAAGTGCTTTTATGTGATGAGCTTGCAGGTAGAGATAAAATGAATCAACATTTCTATGAGGTACTGAATAACGGAAAATGGTGACATGAATAGAGAAACGAGAAACTTGTGGCAACAATGAATGAATACAGCTATAGATATCAAGAGGTTCAAGGTTTACTGAGAAAAAATCAATGTACAAATAATCAGTTAGGTGGAATTTGACAGTGAAAGTCTCTATTATGAACGAATGGATAATGGACGCTAAAAATATATTGAAAATGCGTACTAGCAAAAAAGAATGTGGAACTGGAAAAGAGTTCACCTTCATTATTGAAAGTGATGTTTTTCCTTTCCAGTCATTTCATACATTTCACGGAATTTTGTCCTGTGTTATTCTGGATCATTTACCACGAAAAAAGTAAGTACATTATCCAAATGTTCCACAAGCAGGCATAGGTTTACCCTTTATGCGTGGTATTTATGTATACATTTTATATTTTATATATGTACAGCGTCGTCCCACAAGTTGTTGTCCTTTCACTATGATATTATTATTCGACAAAATATATAGATAGTGTATGAAAGCATGGGTTTGACTAGTGACTCTAAAATCTACAATGAGCTGCTGTTACTGCGTTTGTGAGCAAGATTATACTATACCGTGCCATACCTATTCATACTCGTGCTAAGGCCTACGGGTCACAGTTACAGAGATGGCTGAATACGATAACTGATGTAATGACATGACTTGGATGAGCCCAAGATACGGAAATGAGATAAAACATTAGATATGTGATATATTTTAGACTTCGACCATCTCTCGACATTTGTTCTCCAATTCACATTTTATATGATAACGTTAAAGACAAACGATGATTTTATCTTTATCCTATATAGCTTATATATAGATGGTATTTTTCCCTTGTTAATGTTGATTCTGAGCATAGTAAAACAGCTTATAAAGCACGAACTTTTAGACAATTTTATTTATTGTTTATACTTACTTGGTCAACAGTTTTCTACATATATATGGCAGTGGGTGTGATTGTTTTTTGTTGATATTTGGTCTAGATGTTCAGTTTTTATGACTTTTGTGCAATCAAATACCAGCAAAAATACTCCTTCCAGAAGTTATTGCAATTTTAAGTAAATTAGTACCCAACTCCACAATCACGCTAAGTTGAATCGCATCATTCATATCTTCATTGTACAGTCAAAAGGGTAAACAAATTACTTCCCTGTCCCTGACCCCTTTGAAAAATTACATATTTTTTGTTAATTCGATATACATAAATAGAGTAGAATCCTATACAGAGCTAAAATTTAATATGTTGCACCAAAACAAAAGAGACGCCTAGTACAATACTTTTTTGTTGTTCCAATTTCCAGCTGTTACGCTATACTATGATTTTGTGACTACCACCTACGGTTCATTTCCGTTGTGTGCTGGTGTTGTTGATGTGAATTAAGTATGGGTTTCCTCTTCCATCATGTCTGACACGATGACATCTTGACTTGACGTATTGTTTCATTGTAGATGCCGCTATGCTTCATAGATGTATTATATGTAATAAGTTGATACCTACTCCATAACCCCTGAGACATTCGTTTGATTGAAGGGAAAGTATCGTATGACTTTCCCATTTCAAAGGAAACTGAGGAAAATTAATCAGTATTACTCACAGCGAAAAAACTACAAAAAGAGTAAGTCTGACAGGTATCTGCGTAGAAATTATGCTTATTCAGAAGAAAAATATGACTATATAAGGGTTGACCTACTTCCTTTGAGTCAAATTTAGTCAACATATGATTATTTGAAAACAAATTGCATAACACGTACGAAAATGCAAAGAAACACAACGAAAGAGCAGTGTACACACAGCCTCGTCATTTGATTCGAATTTTTTTCTCCGTAGTATAAAGGTAAAGGAACGGTCGGTCATTCTTTTAGGCTCAAAGTTAAAGCACAGATGACACTCAATACATTCCTTCCCTAAGAACGCTCTACATCAAATAAGGTTTTGTTCATGTCTTGCCTTGCGCATTAACGTTAACTGCAGAAACTTCCAACTTAAAAATCCATCATTGTCGCATAGAATCTCATGCCAGAATTGTCTTGCGAGCTCAAGGCAATCCATCCTTCAATATGTGTCAATGCATCGACCATCGACTCTCTGGCATTTTATATTTTTCAATTCTACCTCGAAGCTGGAGAGACAACGAGTGCGATTGTGTGCGGACTTTTTCTATCCCTTTCTCTTTGAAGTTCAATTATCCACGACCGAAATATCCTGTCTTCAGGATCACTGCGCTAGAACATGCATTGCACGACAAGTTCCTTTATCTCCTTGGACAGAGCGGGACTATATGTCTTTAGTTTAGAAAATTGATAACCATGTGTAGTATAGAAAATTTGGATTCTGTATCAGTCTCTCTTACTCTCTCTCTGTCATTTCATCTTAAACCCTAAAAAACCGCGTCTGGGAAGCGAGCATGTTTTATCCACATCACACTACCATTCTGTCTGGTCTAGAAGTCTCAAAAAACGCTTCTAGTTCTGATAACACGCCTCTAATTCCTTTTATTCCTTTATCCTCATCCCTAAATTTTCTACGATATTCGATACTCCGTATATAAACCTGAAGTCCAGTTCCCTACCTACGCGAGGCAAAATTGATACTCAGCTAGTTTCGATTGGTTTCGATAACCTATGTTTGTACTCAGTTTTTTTCTAGCAACAATTTTCAACTGCTCTCTAGTACGTCATACGCTGTAAATGTTTATGATTGATATAACACGATATGAAGACTAAAGTCTAAAAATAGCGAAATGATACCTGACGTTTTTTTGGGTACCCAGTGAATTTGTCCGTCCGTAACGCCGCCGTTTTAAGTATAATTGAAACTTCAATTTCCTATCGATATTATCGAGTACGTAATTAATTGAGAAGAGAACAACGTTCATTTCTATAGGTAAGATTGCTAGAAACGCACCCTGACCCCTGTCACGTAACTTTGGTCCGGCTACTTGCACAGTCTGCAGTTATGTTATGAATGAGTTACATATTTATAGGATAATATAACGATCAAGATCTTGCTTCAATTTTCCTCATAAAATACGGTACAAATGAAGGATATAAAATTCATCCAGACACATACGGAAATAGCACACAAGTGTATATACAAGATGTGTATCTAAGTATACCTAACTATATAGTCAGTTTTATAGGCTACTTGGATCATCAGTTTTTTCTTCTTTTTACGGGCAGTCTGTCTTTTTTTCTTTTTCACCAGTTTTTCGGCCTTTTAAATATGAAGTTAGTTCGGTAGGAAAGTGTGAACCATAGTGCGGAGTTTGCGTTGGCCACACACAGCTCCAGTGTGAAAGTTGTTTCAGACTGATGTCGGAATTAGCTTCGACAATCCTAGGAATGTGTCCTCCCTGACTAGAATAAGCTTAGCTCTCAGGATTTTTATTAGACTGAGACATGACAAGAAACGACTCTGCCAATTTTTTCTCCTACTAGTTTTCTCCCTTCTTGTTCCGTTTATGGGTATTTCTTACGTAACTGCTCCCATATAGGAGGCTCTCACATTGCTCTGTATGCGTACTTATATGTTTAACATAGTGTAGGAGCACACATTTTTGTACCCGTTTTTTTTGCAAAACTCTCAAGTAAAACCCCCATCATACTTTGTGCTTTCTTACTTGAACTGTGCTCATATGAGATCATAAAGTTTATCTTTGTGATAATAATAATAATAATAATTCTATAGCTTATGCATACATATACAGCTTAATAATATGCTTTTTGGATGGCTCCTTAACCAATCTTTGGCTTGGATAACGATATACACATCTTGTGACTCCAATAAAAACCCATGAAGAACAAAAAGTTAGAAGGACTTTCTCACTTTTTCTCGTTTTGGCCTGGATTTTTTACAGACTATATTCATGCCCATCACGAGTTACTTTTCACGATGAATGTGCGTAGAAGGAATATATATGTATTCCCTTCTTTCTCCTCAAAGTTTTCAAATCGGCCGTCATCATCTTGATCGCGCTAATGGATGGGTATGATTCGAGGCTTGCTAGGCTTTGACTAGTTCTCGCCGGCTTTCCTTCCTTTTCCCGTTGTTTGTACAAAATGATTTTGCAGGAAATCTTACATTATGTATAAGTACATACATATTAATGCAATATTGGAAAATTGGTGGAAAAAGGACCGACCGTTTCGAAAATCGAAGCACAAGCAGGCAGATCCTCTAACAACTGAGAGCAGTTTCATAAAGAAGATATAATGTAGTGAGGGTGATGGTTTCCCTTCATGCCCCCAAGAAACCATTGAAGCTATTAGTGGCAGGGGAAAGTAAAAGAGTGAAGAAAGTGAGTTAGTGGTACAATGCAATTGGGAATTGTAGCATTATACCAATCGAATGAGTAGTATGCGGCTGAAGAGAACATCATCTTCACCATCATCGTGATCATGTCGGCGTAGTTAGCACCAGCTCCGAATAGCACTCATGACTATGACTTGGAAGGACTCATCATTTTCATTAGGAATTTCATTGAGTGATACATACATGAAAAGTGGCCATAGCCACACGTTTCCAATATGAAGGGAAAGCAATTTATGTATAACAAGGCTGATATAGTAAAACTGCTTTTAAGGAAGCGTTGAAATATCTAGTTTTATGAGGTTTCAAATTGATCCCTTAAATCTAGGCAATAGGAATAATTCTCACATTTAAATGAGTTCCCCCATAATCTGTAAAGTTTACCCTTTTTCGGCGTAGTTAGCACCAGCTCCGCATAGCACTTATGACTATGACTTGGAAGGACTCATCATTTTCATTAGGAATTTCATTGAGTGATACATACATGAAAAGTGGCCATAGCCACACGTTTCCAATATGAAGTATGTATAACAAGTATGCGGATATAGTAAAACTGCTTTTAAGGAAGCGTTGAAATAGCTAGTTTTATGAGGTTTCAAATTGATCCCTTAAATCTAGGCAATAGGAATAATTCTCACATTTAAATGAGTTCCCCCATAATCTGTAAAGTTTACCCTTTGACTTTTAGCACATTTATAGAAGTTGTTTCCGGCCTGATATATGTTCGTTTCTTTTCAATGTTTTCAAGCTCTTTGTGGTGTGGTGTTATACTTTGGGTGGGGGATATTATTGAGGTCGGTTGATGCCTATAATGGTGTTTATGGTGGTAACTGCTAACTAGTTACCCATTGCCCTCTATCATAAATATTCCATGATTGTGGGGACTCTTCATTGTATTAAATGAGGAGCGATAAATATATGTACAAACCTTTTTTAAAGAAAGTCTGAATGGTAGTCCAAAACTATTTTGATTGTATATGTACAGTCTCTAACTAAATTAATTTGTATCAAACGTACATGCTTAGAGACAGCTAGAAGAAAGCATCTTGAGCCACATCCGGTTTCTTGTATTTTCACTTCTCCAAAACATTTCTAGACCACAATTTTTTTTACCTTCTTCACACACCAAGAAGACACTGTCGACCACTTGGATTTAATGATTTTAAGCTTGCAAATCAAAACCGCAAGAAAAAAGTTTCTTTCACTACATTTAAAAGAAAATATGGAAGTTGTGTTCATCCAGCCGTGTTCTTCTACTAAAACTTTATTCCTAAAGCCTCCACAAATATCCATGCATACAATACAATACAATGTGCGTGAACATTTCTACATCTCAAAATCCCTATCAAAACCATCTTTAACACGGAAGAAGAGAGCTTATTGCAATTACGAACGTATTTTAGAAGAAGTAAAGATATCTAAATCCTTGTTCCCACTCCGCAGTATCAACTATACCGAGAAATATATTATACATATAATGCAAACACATTATGATATGACATTATATTCCATATTCCCTTGGTCCAAACCTTAACCAGCCTTTTCTACTCTCCAGATAATGATGATGGTTAGCGTTTGGATGGCGAAGCTGTTTTTTTGTGCTAAAGGTACCAAAATGCTACTACCACCACACCACCAGCACCACATCTCTTCTTGATGTGTGTTCTTCCAAGAGTCGTTCTTATACTTGGCGACAGTCGTTCCTTCGCTACTTGTAAATTATTTATCTTTATTGCTCTCTGCTACCCCGCCCAAGAAATCTAGTGAGCAGTTTCCACACACTCTCTCTCTCTTAAGACTTTCTTCTTCTTGGGCCAGAGACTATATAGAGAGGAAAGACGAATATATAATATTATATAAGAATATTATGTATAAAATAGTATAAAGCTGTGCTAGCCAACATCGTCATCATCACCACCAGCACCAAACCGACAGAGTGCACCTCCTCAAATGAAATGTATGGGCTTGTTAAAATAGCTAGTAGCAAACCAAACCAAACTAAACCAACGCTACTTCTTTTGCCAGTAACTCATGCACAACTTGGAGACTCCGCCAAACACCTATATATCTACCTACGTATATATTTCCTCCAAAAAATCATGATTTCTAAATAGTCCTATTTCCTCCACACAACGCACTCCATAATATCAAACAATTGACTGTGTATACGTAATACTACCTGTCCCTTTGTATAAAAATATGTCGTATTTATTACACCTCCACTAGAACACATTCTCTACTAAAATGCTCATCTTACATTGGTTTCATTCTCATTCTCTTTTTTCCCCACAAAAATTACAACACACTTGCAAAGGTGGATGGATATGTTGGTATCTGCTTCTATATGTAAAACTGAGACGCTCACTCCATCCCATTGTGGAGGTGTATAAAAGCACTTGCGTAATACAAACCATGTACACACATTGGGTGTGCTACGCCTTATTCTGCTCAACAGCCCATTACTTTTTTTCTCATCGAAATTCTGACATTTGAGGAGAGCAATGAAACTGTAATTGAAAACTGTGGTAATGCGTTTTTCTTTTGCGAAAAAATGTATTGTGTTTCAAAGAGCACACGGAGTAAAAGTATTCTCCTTATTTTTATTTTTATGTTCATCCACTCACCAAACTTTTCTGTCCCCTACATATGTATATATATAAGGGTATATATCTAGTCAGCAAAAGGAGTATATAGTGAGTAGTGCACTTTTGTAAGAGATCATGTTAGCAGGAGCAGAGAAGATTATATTATGATGATGATGACAAGGGGATGACTTTTGTAGTTTATAATATTACTCTTTTCTCCTTTTGAGAAAATGCATTACATGTATTAAAGAAGAGAAGTTGAGATGAGAGAGAGAAGTAGAGAGACACGGTCGTGGAATTTAAATTGGATGTCAGAAAATTATATTCTAATGAGATTCAGCCATATTATTACTTTTTTTATGCTTCTGTTATGTTCATACAACCTCTCTGCGCCCCACATCCCATCTAACGTGTTGAGTATATGGCAGTAGTGTGGTTTGTGACTTGTGACGAGCTCTGGTAGTTTTGCAAGATTGCGAAGTTTGAAGTGTGGAAAAAGAATTTTGAATTGTGGTGGTGTATTTGCTTGACACTAAAAACCCAATGCATACTAATAAAATATGGATGGTGTAAAATATATGGCTTCTTTTTTAACGATTTTTCAATATGTCGGTTAAACAAGTATATAACTCTATATAGAAATAAGGTACCATACGATATGATGTAGTTTTTTTCTCACGCTCACCTTTTCACCACTCTCAGTTTGTGTGTTATTTTGAGATATGGATGGATGATATGTTGAGGGATTTTTTATTTTCTTCTACCTCTTTAACACCTCGTAACATCTGTGCTCATATGCTCCTCATCTTACAACTTTTCACGTGAGAAATTTTGAATACGTTTTATATACATTCTCTTCAATGTAATTAATACCTCTCGTTTCTTTCAGGACATCAATCTATTATCAAGTTATCTGCAATAAACAACAACTTCAGCGATAATTTTTTGGAAATGTTGAGTTGAAAGAATGTGCATTAGCAGCTGAAATACTGAACATGGTAGTTTATGAGCCCACAATTTTCTTATCATGGCAATAATGAATTTTGCGTGTTCACTTTATATTCATCATCGCTATCATTATACGTGTATACCTTCTGTCCTGCCACATTTTTATACCTACTTGACAAGATTTTAGCTTAATCGTTATATCGTCGAGTAAGAAATGCGTAACTAATACTTTAAGCTTCAAATATATCTTCACATTTCCCATCTTGTGTTCATGTAATAATGTGTCATGTACATGTCCAGGAGGATTAAAAGATTGAGCCCGCCTTCCACTTCTTTCCAGCTTTTTTCAAGGCGTGCATGCACACAAACACAAATAGCAAAGGTACATATAATGATCATAACATTGAATATATAGGTAAACAGGCTCATTTTTAACAAAAACTAAAAAGTACCAGTCGAAATGTAAAAAACGTATTACCTAATATATGTATATTTCTCAGTCATATAGAATTGTACTGCATTTTGATAGTTAGCAGCAACTCGGTATGTAAGAAAGCGAAATAAATTTTGCTTTTGGGCAAAAAAGAAGAAATCATGAAAAATTGTATTGGGAATATGCACAGATGCTCCACTTGTCCTACGTATGCATGCTGACGAATAGAAAAAATTAAGGAGGTACAAGAACAAGATGAAAATAGTGAGATTTATGTAAATCCAAAATCCATTGAAATAATGAGAAAGAAAGAGAAAAAGAAGATTCTTTTGAAGAAATACTAATCCCTTGTATAACGCTCTTCACATCAAAGGATTTTCTCAACTGGGAGGATTGAATATGAAAAAAGGCTTTGGTTCTTTGGAATGGAACCATGATCAGGTAGTCTCTGAAATTGAAAGTACAAGCTTGGTAAGAAAGGAACCATCCACACGTTTTCTTACAAGATAAATCGAGTTGTAAGCAAGTATTCCATTTCATCACATTTCAACCTGCATGTTTTTTCTTGTCGGGTGATAAATAAAAAAAAAAGTATCACAAACTAAATGTTTACAACTGACATGACATGCAAACCTTCATGTTATGTAAAGAATTCAGTTTGTATTCACGAAAAGCATAGCCTATATAATGTAGTTCAATTTCGTAAATGGTTTGTAAAGTATAGAAAATCATCCGAAATCATACGCATTATTATATAATTAATATGTAGGTAAGGAGTCCCATAACATGTTATAAAACCACAAACATATTCCTCTTGTATCTGGTTCTGCTCAGATGCATTTCCGCAGGATGATGTGGTTTTGGGGCTGAAGAATGGCTTACACTTTTCTTCCTCATACTATATTTCGTTCATAAATATTCATAAGGGGTGCAACACCGATTCCTTAATAACCTGCAATTACAATTTTCCCTCAAATTTATTGCATTTTCATTACATTTGCCGCAATAACTTAACATGTTACTTCACATGTCACAAACTTTATTATTATTTGGTTAACCATGGATCTGCATTCTGAAGTAGAAAATGTTAAGTAGTAATATTCCCTATAATATATATGTACGAATGAAGTAGCAAAACATGTACGTTTCATAAATTGAAAGTAGAAAGAAAAAGATATACAACAAGATGACTCAACCCTCTCGTTAAACTTCACGCTGCTAAATCTGTATGATTACATCAAGTTATGTATACATTCAGTGGCTGGAACAGGTGTAAAAAGTGTAAAAATGTTTGCCAGCAGGGAAGGAGGATTTGCTGCTGAAGGAGTGACCAACATTAAATTACCTCCAATTCTTTTATTTTTATGCTAACCGGATAAACTTGTTCGCTACCGACCAATGTTGTAATGCAAACTGTGAGCCCAATGTAAGGAATGGCATTTCGCTGCTGGATATAGTTGAGATTCTTTGCAATATTTCATGTAATTTACGTTATGATAGTTTGTTATAGTTATTTCTTGCTGTGAGCCACAAGAGTCGTGGCGTGCTACCTGAATAATGTCTGGGCTAGTTGTTTTTTTTTAAAATCCGGCTCCGTTTTCTTGATCTTGAGAGTGTAATAGATATTACTTAGAAGGCCGACTTGTGATTTGCAGGAGCAGGTAAGTTATTAAGTGGTCAACTGCAAGCTGCTTAGTAATTAATTGGCGTTGGCGAAAGTCAAAAAATGACTGAAAATTGTCATTTTTTACCAAATCTTACAAGTTATGTGGGTAGGTTTAAAATGTAGATATAAATAAGGCTTAAAAATGAGGTAGGACGACATTGCATAATAAAATTGCAGATAATACGGTTCTGAGAATAACAACAAAATCACCTGCTAACAGATGTACCTTTGTGGAATTGTGAATCTTACACTTTTAAAACAAGTTCGTGACTAATCCTCAATTTTTTAGAGTATATAAGATAATGTTAAGTGTATTGCAATGACACTGGAATTTTTCATTCAATATCCAACTTATATTAGCTTTCAACCTCGCTCGACATGATTCATCATTCGAGGTGTTTTATCCCTTTTCACACGTGATGGGTTTAGCCAAAGCTGTTCCGTCTGGATTGAACTTGGCTTTGAAGTATAAAGTTAGATTATGTGTAGGTCGTTTGTTGTTAATTTTATGCCATTTGTGTGGGTATGCAAATGAATACACAAACTCTCCATCAAACTAAATGAAAGTTTCTGGGAATCCCGAAACATTTTTTTGCACAGCTCAGATCAAAGGAATCTAATCAAATCAAAATGATTTTTAGAAAAGTGTTATGAGAAAACACTACAGCTCACTGAGTAAGAGTAATGCACGCAATAACTTGCACCGAATTAAAAAAAGAATGTGGGATGAACAGAGAGAAAGACACATGCTTTCTAAAGTGACATCACAACGGAGCTTATGCTATACATATATCCAACCTGTTTCTTGAGTCTTGGTCTCAAACTAAAAAAAATCGACATAATATACGACCTATTTACTTGACACTTGGGGGAAGAATTTTACGAACAAATCAGAGTACTTTTTGTCTTTTTTTACTGTTCATTCGCTATGCCTATACCAGCATTCGCCTCTCATCGCACACTCCTCATTCACCATTCCCTACTCTTCCTTTCCGAATCGCAATTCCGTATTTAATTTTCTCGAAAGTTAAAAACCTACCAATTTCACTTTATGATCCGAGTCTAGTCTTCTTTCTAATAATAAGAGAATATGTATACTGACGTCGCTCCGACTCTTACACTTAGAACGACCTTATGTATTTTTTACGACCGAATCACAGAAAGTGCCAAAAAAGTAGGAACAAATCACCACGCAGGAATTTGACTTATCCTTTTCCGGATCAACTGCAACAGCTTATATATAGCAGTATTAAATGACGTGGTGGAGGAGGCGGATATATTACAAAACGAACAAGAGGGCAAAAGGCTACAAACTAACCGTAAAAAAGTGATGCTGTTGACGTCACACGCTATATTATACGTTTCAAGCTGAAAGAAAGCTAAAAATATATTTTTTTCTTTCCTAGAAAATTAAAGATTTCGCAAGTTTTCCAAAATGACAAGCATTTCGCATAGAAGTCTGCAAGTGGAACGATTTCTGGATAAATGATATAAATGAACGATATACCTTCTTTTTATATGCCTCATCTTTTACAATTCTGTCAGATCATGGTACAAAAATGGTCATAGGTTTTAGGTATAGATATGTAATGGTGACACATAAATATCTGTACATAAAAGGTATACATTTGCAACATTTTTTCCTAAGATTCCTTCATATTTGGTAATAGTGGGACATTTCTCGCAAAGCGTTTGCTTGCTCTCTCACTCGATCTCCTTCTCTTTTTTACGGATGTGATGAAAGATTTTCAAAGGCTTTTGCTGTGCTCTGCATCCTTACTTGCAAGAGAATTGGAAGAAAGAGCAAAAGTCATGAACTGGAGTTTCTGGTTTTCGCTCTCCCTTCACTGTACTGTGCTGTATATGTATTGCATTGGCAGCTGTAGCAAAAAAAGTGTATATTGTGGCAATCTCCAATGAAGCTTAAACTGGCACCCGTAGATTGTCATGACATGACTTCAAAATGCCTCTGCTCAACATGGGCAGATAAGAACCCTTTTTTTATGCTTATGATAGTACCAGTATAAATCCACCACGTAGAGATATCAACTCGCTTTCTTCTATTACTACCACACTACTTTGTTTCACCGAGTTTATTTCACCAGACATGCAATGAGCTACAAAAATCATTTCTTTTTTCTTCTCTCTCTCTCTCTATTTCTAAAAGAATATAAAAAAGGAAAGTCAATACGATACATGTAGAAAATTGCGAGAAGAAAACATGCTGAAGAATGCACAATCTAGACAAAATTGTTATAACAAGCATAATATATATTTTTACAATATTCTCTTGTCTCTACTTTCACGAAATTCGATGACTGAACAATAAAAGGTACGCATACTACCCAAAGATATATATTTTTTCTCAAAAGATGTTAAATTAGCGTGAATAGCCTAATGCCATATTTCTTTCAAGTCCATTCCACATCTCTTCTCCTAAACTGTGTATTACTACTCAGCATTCTGCTGATCACAGGTAGCTCGTCTTTTCTATGTTACGCCATATAAACTTGACTTCACAACCAGAGCCGATTCCAGATATTTTTTATTAGCGAATGTAATCACTTGAGACTTGTGAGAGTCGCGTTTTGTGAACATTCGTTTTATGCTCCGTAAAATATAGATATATATTTTTCACTGAATTCTCCTTTTTTATGAGATTTTCTCTTTCATTTCTTGTGATTGAAACTTACGATTTTAGGATATGATGCAGGTGGACACTACCTTGGACTAACACGACTTAATAAAGTTGATAATAGCCTTGAAGGCAGTATCCATATATCTGATACCTTAAATAAATTCTGGGAAGATGGAAAAATGAGCCAGGTAGGATCTATTTCCAGCCAATCAAGTATAACAACTTTAGATTACACTGACATGTAAGTAAAGAATGGTACCTGAGAGAGTCACGCTAACATGCAATATAATCATTTATCTATTTGTCGAGAATCGAGGAGACCAATAATGGATGTAATACCCTGAGTATCTGCCATTACTACAAAAAATACAAGCTTGAGGTTTCAGTATTTCACATTTTCACATGAGAATTGAGACACACGACAGCATGTAGCACTTAAAGTTCACTGTCATCAGTTTTTAACCTAATACAATGCATTCTACACAGAAACAGACACTTAAACAATAGAAACACGCACACTACATAAATGTTGGATGCCCTTGCCTGACAATCTGTTTCCTACAATATACAAACCTGCTGATTTCTAGATTACAGAGAGGGTTGGCTGAGTTGAGCTACTAATATATAGGTATGCGATATGCGATTGAGTCAGCATTTCTACGCACTTTTGGCTTCGTGAGAGTAGAAGAATTTGAGTTTTGTAGTGAAAACGGGAGAGAGAATAGTTTAGGTCACGTTGAAACCACAAAATTGTTCTATGATTAATGCATTCTACACAGAAACAGACACTTAAACAATAGAAACACGCACACTACATAAATGTTGGATGCCCTTGCCTGACAATCTGTTTCCTACAATATACAATAACCTGCTGATTTCTAGATTACATAGAGGGTTGAGTTGATTTGAGCTACGAATATATAGGTATGCGATATGCAATTGAGTCAGCTTTTCTACGCACTTTTGGCTTCGTGAGAGTAGAAGAATTTGAGTTTTGTAGTGAAAACGGGAGAGAGAATAGTTTAGGTCACGTTGAAACCACAAAATTGTTCTATGATATATGGCAGCCAATAAATGCTGCTCTGTGTTATGTTATCTCTCCCAGTCACAATTATGAGCTTAAGTGTATCATGCCGCCATTTCATTTTCCTACTAATACAAACCACCAGACAGAAAAGGTAAATACACGCACACACTCATGATGAGATGAGGCAATAATATATAAAGGATGCCGTGCCATACCACACCAGAAGGATGATCATCATTCTCACCATCACACTTTTGGGAAATGAAGATATTTTGGAACCCTATTGGCATGAAAGAGAAGGTAAGTTATTGAGTAAGGCACGGAATCACGGAAGCCCTCTTCTCAACTCACATTGTTATTTTACCAAATCATCCACGTTCCACAGTAGAGAAACAGATATAAAAGCTACGCACAGACACGCACTCGCATGAAATCACAGTAATCGAAAGCCCAAATAAACGTGTGGGTGTTCTATTGATAGTTTCAGTCTTCTTCAATATATATATATACTATTATTGCAGTTTTTATTCTGAATCATGTATATGTATGTATGTAATCTTCTGAAGCCCTCTTAACGATCATTTGAAGCCACACATGAAGCTTCAAATTTTTGGCAGAATGGTAAGTCTTTTTTCCCGCATGAAACCCTAACGTTTGATGTTTTCTCTTTGGTATGTATGTGTTGTAATTTTGGAAAAACAACATGTACGCACCATTTGTCTAACATTATACTCACGCAATATGGTTCTTATGGTGTATGGAATAAATAACTTCTCTACACTTTTTTTTACATTTTCGTCGAAACATTCAGAGGGAAGGAAGTTTATGAAATGTAAGCCAAAAATGTGATATATTCAAGCATACAATTTTGCTTGCTTCATATAAAATAAAAGGGATATTATTATATTGCTAACGTGTTAGAAATATAATATTACATATTTGGCACTACATAATACCTTCACTTACATATATAATATGAGTGCAAAAGATGATTTCGATGGAACATCATGATCGTGACACGATGCAAAGCGACAAACAAAAAGAACAAGTTTTCTTTCTTTTTCCACCAACTCCACTCATTTCCCTCTTCCCCAACACGG
>JAANSM010000852.1:0-22716 GCA_036850725.1 Orchesella villosa | reverse complement strand
AGTATTTTCAACTTGTCCAACGATATCAGCAAAGTTTTTGCAGTTAGCCAAAATAAATTGAAGAGTAAAGTTGACGTTGGTGGCCGAAGAGAGGGGGATCAAAGCAACACAAATCGGAGCTCCTCTTGGTCCTCCTTGATTTCTCTTTTCATCCAAGATATTCTGCATCTTCTTGAGGCGATCAGCAGCAGCTTGTTTCTTCCTCTCGGAACGAAGAACATGATTCTTTCGTCGGTGCTTCGAAATAGATCCCTCAGATGATACTCGTCCTAATTAAATCAATAAAAAACATATAATCACCAATACTCAATACATACAACATATAAAAATGTATTTACTATCATATGTCAAATTCACAAGTGATTTTTTACCTCTAGTTTCCACATCCAACGCTCGTTTGCTTTTGTGCTGTCCAGTTTTATGCTTCTTGTTTGTTTGCTTTAAAGGGCCAGCCCTGTGGGAGCCTTCACTCCCTGCGTTTCGAACTCTTCCCATCTCTCAACTCCACAATGGGCGATTAGAATCTAATCACCACTAACCACTTCCTTGCAGCTTTGACTTTCAACTTTAGCTTTGTATTAGAAACTTAAGTTACAAGAAAAAGTTATTAGCAATAACAAACACAAAAACTTTCGACAAATGACAAAGACGTTTGACACTAAATATCATTCACTGTCAACGTTTACCTTTACAGTTATTTAACAAAACCTCTTTAAAAGTAATTGTCAACATTCGGTTTATGCCCATCAGATGAAGAGCACAAGCCACATTACAGTTCAAAACACTTTGGTCCAATAATGCATGTGCACATGAAAGGATGTTCACTGCTCCCACTGTCCAATGTGGGCAATGTGAACTTGTAAAGTACATTTTTCTTCCTTATGTATATTTTTATACCTAATTTGTGCTACGTCTTGCTTGTCGATGTATCATGTGCCATTCATAACGATCGGTACTGGATAATATTGGACCAGGTAGGTAAAAGGTATATGATTTGATGACCGTTCTGGATTTGTCATATTTTCGTGTCCCTTTTTGTATCTGATCAATCAACGAATCAAAGACATTCCCAATGATTAAATACGATTTCTCGTTTTGTTAGCGAATCCTTCATACAATGTGCAGTATGTGATAGTACATATCGTACATTAGTAATCGTAACGCAATACTGATTGTATAATGATTTTTGTAAATTAATTAAAACCAAGATAAAGATAACAACTTCACAGCTCCTTTCGAGTTATAAAAATGTATTTATGGAAGAAAAGTTAAAAGTTGTGTGATCTTATCTGCAAGATTATTAGCACAATTTATAAATTTCATTTGCTGAACTATTTCTTCCTCTAAATCTTTTCGTATTTATGCATACTGGAATATGACCGTAATGAATGTTTATTTTTCTAATTCTATCAAGTCAATAAAATGTACAATAATTTCAGTAAGTCTGTAACATTGGCCAGCCGTACGTGGACTTTAAATTAATTGGCGATGACATTAAATGATTAAAAGCTAAAAACAGCACATTTTAGGGGCAACGTGAGATTACTGTAATTCTTGTGTACATTTCTCATTTTTATTAAAGGTCAACCAAATTAACAGCTAAGCCTCTATATGAGCAGCAATCAAGAGCTTATCGAGAGCTTCAAATTCTTACCCAGTTGTACAACGACTGTTTCAAACTATTCGTTTTTGCAAACATTCAGGGCATTGGAGCTGTCTTCATCACTTGCTCGCTATTTGTCATGATCAAATTCAGAAGTGATATGCCCATCATTTTCGTTCTCCTTTTGGGTTGTATATCAATAGTATTCTTCGTTTGCTTGTGTTATCTAATGGAAACTTCCAGCTGGATTACTCTGATGTCAAACAGAACGAAAAGGAGATGGAATGCTCACGCATTATGTAACAACAATATAAGATGCCTTTGGTTCAAAAAAATTTGTACGATCTTGTGGAACAATGAAAGTTTATGCAGGACCATTTCACACGAATGGAAGAGATAGACTTGCAATTGTTATAAGGTTTTGTATGCAAAGGACCATTTTTCTTTTGTATGCATCCAGGTAAAGAAATGGATATAGATTCATATTATTATGTTCTTAGTGTGTACATAAATATATATTTTTATTGTCAAAATATGTAACATATCATTATTCGTCATATACAAAAATCTTTCAATCGTTGCATTCATTCGCATCAGGCTTGTACGAACACTATCCTATCGTTTAACGAAACAGGCAAAAATAAATAAAATGCCGGTAACAGATCATAATATCATATTATCTAACTGTGTGACAAAAATTCTAAATCCTAAACATTTCATATCAGATTTAGTCAGTAGTCTTAAAAATAAAAGGGGACTATATGTGAGCAAAACTACAATACAAAATAAGAGTAACTACTTTCACCAAAATCACCGGTTAAAATACGAAAATATAAAAAGGACAAATATTCGTAATACAATATATTCAAGACTCCGTAGATAAGTTCTATTGCACATTATTACCTCAACAAGAAGGGCAAGCTCCTTGACTCTCGACAAAGTAGTTTCCCAAAATATTCAAATCGGCAGTCAGATCAAAGCACTCCTTGTTAATTCGATCACAATCCAAGTGCTGCTCAGAGCTATACAACATAACTATACGTGTGTCCAGCTGCTGCAGGATAAACTGAATTGTGTCAAAGTGCCGGCGATGCCTGATACAAATTGGGCATTTGGTTGGTACTGGTTCATCAGCAGGATCTTTATCTTTATTGTTAAAATTAAGCCATGCTATCGCTTTTGCAAGACAGTTCTGATACAATTCTTCATGATCCAGGTCAGCGGCCGTTGTTTGGGTGAAGCAACTCGGAATAGGTTCTGGAATTTCAGGTTCCTCATTTTTACTTACAGTAATGGTCCCCTCTTCGTTTTCGTTTGATGTTGTCGCGGCCTCTGTTGTTATTTCTAATTCGTCAGTCTCTGAATTCTGAGCAGCAGTCTCCGTTGCTTCAGCAGGAAGCTGTTCATGGGGCGATGAAGGTAAAGGAGTTTCAGTATTGTCCACGACACACACTTCATTTCTGTTCGTATCATCGCCATCTAAAACTTGAACTACTTCCGTAATTAAACCACTCACATCCAGCTGGCCGTACGTTCGGTAGTACTCTAAACTATGTATCCATGTTCCGTTTACCTGCTGGAGATCAAATGAAATTTTAAACTTCTACTTGAAATAAAATTATACAAACACACTACATGTGAACCCCAGCATTTTACCTCGGTAGCTTGAGAGACTCTTTCTTCGATAGACTGAATTTGGGTTCCACTTTCTTCAGCTACACACGGTGAGGGTGAGGCTTCATCTTGCGTTGGAACTTCCTCATTTTGAGCAATTACAACGGCAGGTTGCATACAACCTAAACCTATTTCTTCCTTTGAAATAGTTGCAGAGTCATCATCTACTGCTAATTCAACAGAGGCCATAACTTTTGCTCCAAATGTAGGTGTCTCACTAAAACCGATAATAAAGACATAAATTAAGTTAAGGTTGAGTTGAGGATAATGTTGCATACTACAAACTACAAAATAAACATATCAACAACTAATAAATTCAATTAGAAGACTAACCTTTCACGGAGACAAGTTTCATTGTCATCGACTGTTGTCAAAGAATTATTAACAGCGGGTTGTTGGGGAGGATGAGCGTCGCACTTGATGAGCTTCACAATTCCAAGCTTCAATGTCGGTTTCTTATGCAGATGCTCGGTGCCATCCTCGCAGGTGGATGCCCTCTTCACAGGAATGAACCTAATGTCGCCCGGGGTAAATAATTTTGCACTCTTCCCCTGCAAAAACAAGCACAAATTGTGCATACGCACATAAAAGGATTAACATTGAGCTTCCTAAATTAAATTATGTTTATCATGGAGGAATTCATTTTATTCATAAAATTTTATTACTTATTAATAAAACTTACTTTAAAAAACCCTTTCAGATCTGGATTTTTAAGCCATTCACTGACATCATCCCATGATATAATTGTGGGCAAGTTAATATAGGATAACAGCCCTCGCTTCCACTCCACACTGCCAACTTGTCCATACAGTTCAGGTTCTCTCTTCGCCAAATCCATAAATCCTCCTACTTCTTTTTTTAACTGGAAAGAAAGACATCTCTTAACTACTTTGTATCCACTAAAAATCATAAAAAAATCCATCGTTAACTGTTACTCTGTGTCATGTGTCATTGAGTCGTTTATAATTTTAGTATATGCATTTGCATTTTATACATTTTTTCTCCAAAACTTACTTCTTTTTTAGAACCTCCCTTGTAGCGCAAATAAACCTTAACTTCTTCATTTCTTCATCGAACTTCAATGTCTCAGATTCCGGTGCACGAGTTTGTGCTCCCCGAGTCCGAGTACCCGGGCCTGAACCCATACTCCTCTTAAACTTCCGTTGCCTCGGCATGGTCTGCGACGTCTGGAAAGCGGGTTTCAGTAATAATCAATTCAACAAACCTAATAAAATTGTCAAAAGTTCAAAGGTCAACAACAAAACGCCTAAAATTTATTTTCAATTTTCAGCCCTCGAAGTTAAGAGAGTGAAAACTGTCTCAAATACAAAAATAAATTAGAACAAGGGAAAAAATTCAGCTTTGAAGTGAAGGTCTGCTCACTTCGAAATATTTCAGTGGAATGAGAAATATTTTAACAAGCTAGAATGAATGAAGGAATGAATGATACTTCATCCTCGTACAGTCATAAAACTTATACTTATACCTATGCAAATTAGAAGTTAGTCAGGAAGAGGACTTCAATATCCAGAGATGCCCAGCTTGGTTTTATAGACGCGGATGTGGAAATGAAAGAACGATCTTTTGAAACTAGTGGCTGCAAGCTGCATGCAGGAAACATAGCGGGAGCATGACACATATGAAATGAGGAGATCTCGTAATAGGTCCTAAATGTACTGTTGACTGTAGTATACTGGCTTATATATTACATATTTGCATACCTTCTTCACAATCTCAACCTCCAACCTTGCTTCTTCTTCTATGATAGTAGGTACATATCATATAGCACTCATCAGAGCACATACAGATTTCGTCATTCTTTATCGAAATCACTGTCGTCTCTCCTAGTTCAAGCCAAAACAAGCTCAACTGAGAAAATGCTTCGTTGCGTTGCGCTTCTTGGAACAGAGGAAAAAAATGTGATAAAAATTACGTAGGTACGTGCTTCGTGCGTATGACAAAAAGCTTTCCTGCGAAATAAGTAAAACTTAATGTTCAAAATGAACATTAATTTCTAAATAATGGACATGTGCACCCATAAAAACTGAAACTCAAATAGGTCAGAGGTTCAAAAGAAAAATAATGCAAAACGTTTCATACATGAAATGTGTATGAAAGAGAAATGGATAATTGTATCTTCATCTTCAACATGTAAATACATTTTTTGTTTCTTGAGCTACATGAATTTCAGAGTGTAGCACTGGGTACTGCTACTCACCTAAATGCCCATGCATCATGTATGGTTTGACTATTATTATTAAAAAATAAAAAAAATAAGATACTTTATAGCTTCCAGAGTTCTCTAAACTTAATTTTAGTATCTAGCTAATTTAGCAGGCTGCAGCTGCAATACACAAATTACTGATATAAGGATGATGATATCCACTCCATTCCATGAACTCACAATTTACAGGTTAAGCAAATTGTTCTTGTTTCCAGGAGGGAGATGGACTATAGGCATTAAGAAAGACGCACAATGCAATGGTTTGTTTAGTTCATTTCATATAATGTGTGACAGCTTCTTTTCAGTGTTCATCTTTTTATGACTAAGACTAAATGAGGGACTGCTGAGGATGTGAAGTAGACGAATAATCTCTCTACGGTAGACATAGTATTTGTCATGAAATGAAGATAAATTAATATAACAATAACAACGGTATGTTTTATCATATCTTTTTTTAGGTACTACATGACAAAAACCTTCAAAATGTACTACAAGGAGATTTTTAGTTTCAACTGCGTTTACTGATTTTTCTATTTGTGATATTAAGTTATGATACGTCGAAATGATAAAACCTCGAGCCCGCTGCATACATAATGAACTTGTTTCATTTCTCCATAAGGTTACAAGTATTCGGTACAGTAAAAAACTAGAAGGCTGAGCTGAAACTGATGGATATTTAATGTATAGTGTATGAACAAGGAAGAAGGTGACCGAGTGGCTATTTTACACAAGAATATTTCATTACATTTCAGATACTTATCAGCCAGCAGCGTTATCAAGTATGCATAATTATTTATGAATGATTAATTAGGTACAAGTCACAAGTAAGACTCCACCTGCACCTGTATTATGTACACATTTGTAAAACGGGTGTCATTTATTCACTTACAATGGTAGGAACGACGGAATCTTTCGTTTCATTTCAGTTCTCATAAAATCATACAATTGTACAATGTGAAAGGTCAAGGTGTGGTGAAAGGTATCCCCTGTAATACGCCAGTTTACGTGAAACCAACTATTTCTAGAGACTTAATCGATAAGATTCTACATAATAGTAATAATAATGAAATAAAGATTTAGTTAATAATATACAATAACTGTCACATTGAATCAAAAGATATTTAGTGAATATTTTTGGGTACTCATTGTCCCACCCAATATTTCCAATACTTCGATGAATATGATTACCCAATCAACTTCACTATACCAGAATGCATTGAGTTAATTAACTTGGAAAGGGGTGAATGTTTCCTAATTTCCGAATCTTAATAATGATGGGATGTAAATTAAAATACGGACTCAGTAATCAGCGTTAATGTTACAAGGAGGAAGAAAGGCACGCCCACAAAATGTCAATAAAATCTTCCCCAACTTGTTAAAATCATTGACTACTTCCGTTTTGAGTTGTTTTAATAAATACCTGGCTATCATAAGCCACTCCTATTGTCAAATATAATTACAAAGTTTTATTGCACAATTGCGCAACGATTTACATCGACATTTCTAAACTTTTCCTAGGTACTATAGTAAGCTGACATTTGGACGATTCATGGGCGTATTTGGGACTGTCATGCAGCTGTTATCTTATCTTCTTCCTGGCCCCACAATACAGGAAACATCCCTGACAAAGACAGTTGACAAAGAGTAATTATAAGGTGAGCTTGAGGAGTCTTAGTCTTGAGTGTAGGCAATTATATTGGTTCAGTTTCCACTACTTTCCACCATTCGAATTTTGAATGTATTCGACATTCGATCTACCTCACAGCTCATGCATGGTGTGTATTGTGTATGCCCAGCCAACCTATACTAGGCCAGGCATCAGTATAATAGGGTATCTATAACCAGATAAGCAAATCCGTTGTCCTAGTCAATTATTGAAGAAATATTTCCCGTTATTCTCCGACAAAAATTAGATTATCGAATGGAATACACATTTGACATGATTATTACAAATTCATGCATACAGCACAGTCTCAGAAATCTGAAGGACATTGTTTCAATTAAAATTATTCATGATATGGTATACCTACCAATTCGTACTATCCCTGGGGTGTGATAATTAAAAATACCTATTTACCAGCCACATTTTCGTAGTAAGTACAAAAACACCAGCAATTATCAAGGATCGATGTAAAAAACTACCAACGTCACGTCTACAAGGTAAGCGTAGTTGGTGTTTGGAAATCAATGCTATTGTCAATTTGTCAATAGCATTTCCAAGAGGTACGTGGACTGACACTAAAGTTTTAGCCTCAATCGATGAATAAACCACCTCACTCAGAATGCAATCACAAACAGTGAACGTGGTCAAGGTACAAAGTTCCAAACAGGATTCCAAGTCTAGTCATGGCTGGGGACGACTTAAAAGAATATTTCCAATGTCACCTGTCCAAAGCCAAAAATCAAGAACGCGCATAATATGCCGACATCTAAAAGCTACAGTTTCCACTTTCAAAAATCAAATTAACGTCGCATCATTTTTCAATTTTGTGCCATTCCACTGCAAAAATATCCAGAACGAAACTTTAGTCTTATCAACGGCAAATAGTAAGAAGCAACTGTTAAAGTGCAAGTTTTGGAAAATGCTGACTTGGCTTAACGGGTCAATCATCATAGTTCGTTTAATTCATACTAGCAAGACTGAAGGACTGAAGTTGGAAGATGGTACAGGTCTGCTTCATATCATGTGGGCAACGGTGTACATGTTTCTTTGTATTGTGTTCTACCATGTGACCTCAAAGGCACAAGAGTTTTGTCAAGTTACAAATAATATAATGAGACTGGCTCAGGCACCAAGAAATAAATCCGCTAAAGGTAAGAAAAACAAATTAAAAAATTAATAAAAACATTTATTTCAACTAAGACAGCAACAAAACATATTCAATTTTTAATTATATATCCATATTTTAGTCGCTGTTGGAAAATCTCTGAGATTTCTAACATTTTTCCAATTTCTGGGCGCCAGCCCAATTGCCCCATTTTTCCTTCCGACACTTTGCTGGGTAACCCCATGTTCACCACAATTCTTCGGCTCAATGTTCCTGAACTGTTCCGAGGATGAGCATAAGGACATTACAATTCTTCAAAGAACTTTCATCTACATTTTTGAGGTCATCCTAATCTATGGTCCATGTCAAATCACTGGGGTGACCTACATTAGTGCGGTTCTCCTTACCGAGTTTCTGAATCGTTACGCTGAAAATCTTAAACGGTAGGTTAACTGTTAACAGTTAACTGATACATATCCAATGCGGTGATGTTTCTGTCATATTTAATGTAAAATGGAATATATTTCGCAGTGAAATAACGAAATTCCGCTGGAAGAAGTTCACCGTATCAAAAATTAATCGACAAGGAAAACGCTACCGTGAAATCCAATTGCTTGTCGGCCTCTATAATGCATGCTTCAAAACAAACCTCCTTCCAAACATCCACTTCACTGGATCAATATTAATTATTTGTGCTTTGTTTGGAATAATTGAGTTTGGCCAAAGACTCGCTATTCCTGCTAAAGTATTTTTTGTTTTTATCATACTCGTTGCCTCCATAGTATTAACTTATATGCTCGAAGTGTCAAGTAAAATCATGTTAGTGTCAAAATCCATAAGAATGAGATTGAAACAATGTCAATTGCGGGTGGGTTTAGAGGCACCTTGGTTGAAACGGTTTGCTAAGTCTTGTAGTATTCTGAGCATATACAATGGAGTATTTCATGCTGTTGATAGACAACGGCTTCCAATCGTCTTCAGGTTTTGTTTACAGAGAACAGTTTTTCTCACGGTGTATGCTAGTCGTCGTGGCTAACTTCAGGAGATGGATACTGTATAGTTTGGGGGCAGTATGCGACAGGTGGTTTGATTATGAGTTATTTTATACGAACTAAATTGTAATCGGGCGAAGGTGAGGCTTATATTTACATTTATTGCTGAGCTAAAAAGAAAGGTATTAAAAACTAGATGTAAATCAGTTCATTGATTCACATTTATGTTAAATATAAATATAAAAAGTAAATAACATTCGAACGTTTTCTATGGACTACGCCTACAAGTTATTTTCAGAAACCAAAAAGTCTTACGCCAACAGTTTGGCAACAATTTTGGTCGTCGGAAGAACTATGCTACATGTCAGTCTGTCATTCCTGTCACCTGTTTAATCTTAATCATTAAACTAATGATAATGATATTTTCCAACTTCATGGCCACATTTATAAAAAATATATAGCTAGCTATTTTACACAGGAATGGTAAGGGTAATGAATTGCGAACTTGTGGAACTGGTGATTGGTTTGTAAAATTATTTCTTCTAAGCCAAAATCACTTTCCAATAATTAAGTTGAGTTATAAATGCATTACGTTATAGAAAGTTAAATAAGAAAACCAACATCCACACCTTTATGGTGTTACTTTCACGGAACGTGGACTGACGTGTGGAGACAGACAGTGACAGTATTGATATGCAGCTGGAAATGACACTTAATTAAGTATATATGTAATTGCAGAAGAGACCAAACTCAGCAGGGTAGCTCTTCATTGCTATGATGAAACGAAGTAAGAAAATCATGTTATAAAATCATGCATGAATTATGAATGATGCACTAAAGGTATAATTGTATTTTGAAGCATAATAATCATGAATGGGTATAATTTATTTGATTCAAATAGAAAAGGTGGATCAAATAAAAATTTTTTGCAAAATAAATCTATATTAGTAAGTCAAAATGTGAGGCATTTGGTCACGTCTCTGGTCATATCATAGATAATTTTATAACTTTGTTGACAATTTTCACCAAAAGTCATCAAGATATATTTGCGAGCCATAACCGTATTGCTTTCCTTCAGTTTAAAACGCAATACAATCATTCTCAGCAGTTTCAACCCAGTAAATTAAAATGCATAATATTTTAAACAAATATTTTCGTAGTGATCCCCTCTCCGGGCTCAAATTACATCTCCGATTCGTATCACACTTTTCTCTCTCCCCATTCTTCTGGGACTCATATTACAACGAGCTCGCTCTCGTCCAAGATTTTCGAAAGAGAGTGAAATGGCATATTTTGAGGTTTATACAGTTTTCATACTCCACATTTTTGATATTCCGGATGTATTTTCATGTAAGGGTAATGGACCTGGCTTCAGTGCTTCTTTTCTTCATGTGGTCTATTCCAACTTTTGCAGGAAGTTATGTTATTTTGAATTACTTTGGGAAGGAAACAGAGATTTGTTTCTTGTTGAAGGATATGTATGTATTTGCTCGTCGATATGAGAGAGGTACTCAAACTTAATACTCGACTCTTTATCTTGCTACATTTCGTTAACTTCTTATATTTATATTTGAGTCATTTTTAGAATCATGTGGTCTATTCCAACTTTTGCAGGAAGTTATGTTATTTTGAATTACTTTGGGAAGGAAACAGATATTTGTTTCTTGTTGAATGATATATATGTATTTGCTCGTCGATATGAGAGAGGTACTAAAACTTAATATTCGACTCTTTATCTTACTACATTTCGTTAACTTCTTATATTTATATTTGAGTCATTTTTAGAAATCGGAAAGACTTACGCCAACATTTTGGCAACGATAATGGTTATCGGAACAACAACACTCCCTTTCAGTCTATCTATGATTTTCTTAATTAAACCGTGTGCGTCACAACTCATGTTGTCAATCTATTTAAATTGCTCTGAACCGGAAGCCATCGAATGGAATGAGCGCATACTCACTTACGCTATTGAATCATCATTACTTTTCATCTCGTTTGCAGCAAGTGGAGTTGGATTGATTGTACCAATTTATATGACCGAGTACCTCAACAAGTTTCTTCAAATTATCATGAAAAGGTAAACGAATGACGAGTAAGAAAATCATAAAGAAAGATAAAAACTTTTTTTGGATGATGTTCATGAAAATTGTTTCGCTATTGAATCATCATTACTTTTCATCTCGTTTGCAGCAAGTGGAGTTGGATTGATCGTGCCAATATACATGACCGAGTACCTCAACAAGTTTCTTCAAATTATCATGAAAAGGTAAACGAAATACGAGTAAGAAAATCATAAAGAAAGATAAAAACTTTTTTTGGATGATGTTCATGAAAATTGTTGTTTAGGTCCAAATCGTCCCTGAAACGATTTAAAAATCATCGCTTAAGATTACTTACTACTTTTAACTGCCAAGCTCATCTTTATCGCCAAATCCAGCTTTTGACTCATCGTTACAATGACTGCTTTCAAATGTATCTCTTGCCCAACATACAAATCTCATGCTCAACCGCTCTCATTTGTGGTTTTATATGGAACAATCGAATTGCAAGGGGAAATGCCACCAACAAGCTTTCTAGCATTTCCATTCATCTCAGGCATGGCCGTGTTTTACTCTGGAATTGTGTTGGAAATGTCTAGTTACGTTTTGCTCCGTTCTCAAAAAATCATTGGAGCTCTAAACTCTTCTGAAGCTTGTTTGAAACACTGCTGGTTAAAAAGGTTTATCAAATCCTGCCCTCCGATTGGAATTAAAACTGGACCTTTTCATGCTGTGGGAAGGGATCGGTTTGCCATTCTGCTCAAGTATTGCTTACAGAGGACAATCTTCCTTGTTGTTTGTGGTAGAAAAGAGAAAAGGCAGATAAAGTAAAAAAAAGTCTCGTGAGCAGATTTTATTTGTATAAAAACAACGGGGTAACAAGAATACGTTACATTAACATTATGATATGGTACAAAAACTTGTCAGATAAAGTAAAAAAAAAGTCTCGTGAGCAGATTTTATTTGTATAAAAACAACGGGGTAACAAGAATACGTTACATTAACATTATGATATGGTACAAAAACTTGTTTATAAGTAAACCAACAGTTATATAGTAATAAAATAAAACACTTATGACTGGCTAGACATTATGACATGACACAAAATGAATAATAATATTACCTAACTAAAAAGTTAGATTAAATTTTTAATAAAGTTATTTATCTCTGCAATGTATTTGGGTTACGTTTGACTCGTGTCCCCAAAAACCTTTGCAAAGAACTTATCGCCAAGATAAGCAACTGTAGGATTCCGCTCCACTTGCTTTAGGAACTGGTCCACAGTGTCCATCACACCTTTGGGAAAGTATAAAATTTTCCTTCCAGTTTCATAAATTTTTGTCAGTCTTGTAGCAAGGTTTTCAGGCTCTGTAACTTGATTTTCTGCATCATCAAGAATGGCTCCTGCCCTCAACGTTGTAGTAGACTGTGTTGAGCTGATTGGAGTTGATGTTGGTAAAGCGAGTTGAGGAACTGATTGACTTGCTGCAGATGCAATATTAAAAACAGATTTTATGGGGGAAGGCAAATTAGATGGGTTTTGAAGAGGGGTTATTGCACTGCTTGGAATGACACTCTTTGCCAAGGTGGTGGCAACGGCTGCGGCGCTATCCAGCGCCTGAAAAAAGGGATGCTGTCAATTGAGCGAGAGAATTTGGTTGTGGAGACGTGGGTGGAGCAAATGGATGTTGAAACTGCTGCTGGAATAATTGTTGATTGAAGGAGGGCTGTTGTTGCTGTTGTGCTGGTTGCTGCTGAGGAAGTGGGTGAAAAAGTTGGGCTTGGGGTTTGGGTGGTGGGATTACAGGGAAGGGAACTGCTTGACGAAGTGGATTAACAGGGCCTGGGGTGGGTTGAGGAGAAAATAATGGTTGTTGTGGAGGGGGCTGTTGCTGTTGGAGGAGTTGTTGCTGCTGCTGGTGTTGCAGGAGTTGTTGTTCACGCTGCTGTTGGAGGAGCTGTTCTTGCCTCTGCCGTTGCAGGAGTTGTTCATGTTGTTGCCGTTGGAGAAGTTGTTGTTGTTGCTGCTGTTGTAGAAGTTGTTGTTGCTGCTGCTGCAAAATCTGTTGTTGAAACTGCTGCACAGATAAGGGAATCGGGTGTGGGGGCTTCTGAGCTGCTGACTCCTTACCTTGAGGGGCATATGGGTTGGGTAATGTGTGGAAAGATGAAGATACTATAGGTTTACGTGCTTGTTGCTGCTGCTGTTTTTGAAGCTCCAATTCATCTTGCAAATGATAATTGAGCGGATTATATCGCTCATCTACGGGGCCGTCTTGATACTTTCTTTCGTACTGGTCTTCGGAAGGTCGAACTTTGATAGAGCCGTCGGGCATGTGCTCGCCCCCATCTACAAGCGTAATACTTTCCATTACTTCCATATCCTGCTTCCGCGTAGCTTTCTTAGGTGGGGCAGGAGGAAAGAGTCGTTCTCTTGGTATTCTTATTTGGGATGTTCCCCTAAAATCATCAACTTTCATCCCCAGTCATCATGAAATCTTTGGATTGAGCTTCGCTAGCAAGAAAGTGGTCGGTTAGAGCCTCGTGGAAACCACGTTGTGCCCAGTAATCTGGTGTAATGCTACTTCTACGATTACCCCCAAGAGCACCAAGATTTCTTCCCGAACGCAGTCTTGATTTGGATGTTACATACTTTTTCCGTACTGCTGAACTGGCTGGATAACATTCTATTAGAATTGCACATGATGCAATTAATAGAATAGTAAGCGTTGTTTTCACACGCATTTTCACACTTTGTACTTTAAAATTCAACTGATATAATAATTTTTATTATCAACAAATAACACACAGTTAGCTACAGTTTCTGGAAAATTTGTCGGCACTAATTATCTCCCAAGTTTGAATCCCATTTCATTGACAGCACTTCCGATTTTGATTATCACAGCACCACTGCACTGCACATTATCCGGTCAACCAACTCACTGACGCTTCAGTAGAGAATGTCCCCTTGTACCTCAAATAAAATACACTTTTTGCATGAAAGAAAATAACTTGTATCGACATTCGACAGTACACACACAGGGCTATGTAGCATGCATAGTGCTCATCAACATTAATGNACACACACAGGGCTATGTAGCATGCATAGTGCTCATCAACATTAATGTCTTTTCGACGTAGATCATAGTTATATCATACTATATAGTTAAATCATCATAGTTGGATACAATCATCGTGAATGTGTACAATAAACACATTTTTTTGCCAAATTGATACGCTCATTTATACAAAAAGGAAATGGAGAAAGTCAATTGGTAACCTTTGGCATAAGGATTGCATAGCATGTTATGTAAAATTGCATTTGCATAAAGTGAATTGAAGCGGATGCATAACCAACATTGTATTCATATATGTTATGAAATCTGAAAGTTAAAATTTGAAGAAAAAAACAACCTTACAATCTTGTTTGCTTGACATTTTAGAAGAGGGGAGTGCGAGTTCTTTGCAACTTTTGTTTACAACATTGTAGATATCTTTAAGATACTGCATATTGCTGATTCTGATTAATATACTAAATGTGATATATGACAGGAAAGAAGGAAGAATAATGTAGATAGCAAAATCAAAACTCGTCGAGCATCATGTTGTGTGCAGTTTGTCATAATCATGTGTCAGGTATGTTCATCATTGTTGATTGTACGTGAATCAATGCATTTTGTGAAGATCGATCTTCACAAAGAAATCTTTCCAAGTGCAAATTGGGATTGCTTTACATCAGATATCAGGTCGTACTATATAGTTTATGCTTGTTTTATTGTTGAAATGGGCATACCATTACACACTTATTCGTTCATGAACCTCACAAACTAATCTTAAAAACCATTGAATTAAAATGAAGACCACGTAGTAAGAAAATTTTGATCGTGCATTTGATCGTCTCTTCTGACTTGCATTCAAATTCAAAACCAAAATTTTTCCTTCAACAAAATTAGCCACTATGAATGAGCATGAGCTACCGTTTCCTATTTGTCACTCTTTGAGTTATGTCATTGCATCAATTTTGACCACATCACCACATTCTAGCTTTCCTTGTAATTGTGTTTAGAACGTTTATATTTGATACTTCAGAACTTTTAATGATACGTAATAGATGTGCAATAAAGTCATGCAGAATTACAGAGATCAGCAAAAAAAAGTAGGAAGTACAAGAAAAGGCACGCGCAAAGTAATTTCGTACTTCATTGTTTTTGGTAAATCATCATAGCTATAATGCTCCTACACTTTTGACTGTCATCTCTTCTACCTGTGTAGAACAGTTAGGTATATACACATACTTCTGCCTGTACTTTTAATATGAACTGAAAGTTTTTCTTGTTTATGTACTCAAGATCAACGGACGTGACTAAAAACTGAAGTGCTGTAACGAACTTACAATACATATTATAATTTATCCTCTCGAAGAAATATATGAGAAAGTACTAAAACGAAAAATTAAGTAACATGCTTTAACAATGTGCTCTGGTGACTTGGTAAGGATGTAAATTGATACACAGCCGAGCGAGCTACGCTCATTGAGCTATGATGAGACATTTCGATTGGAGGTGCATGGGTGCCTTCATAAAAACATCGTAAAAAGTTGTTGGTCAAGTTTTCTCCTTTTCGGCCTTTCTATATAGCTTTGTGTTTAACGCGTATTTCGTTGATCAAACAAAAAGAAGAAGATTTTAGATGTACAAAAGGCAATATCCTTTACTCCTTAAAATTCATCTTCAATGTTTAATAGCACTTACAATCAAATATTGATTTATGATTAGTAATAAATGGTTATTTAAGATGATTTTGTTAAGTAAACTGTTGGACCCTAAGTAATACTCATCTTCATATTAATGGTCGAAAATGTTTCAAGTCAAATTGTCTAGTTCCTGCTCAAACGGGAGGAAGAAAACTTACTATTACGAAGATGCGTTTCTATATTGAAAATGGTAAGTTCATGCGAGTACGCACGTTTAGATGTGCGGTCACAGACGGTGGGAACCCCATTCTTCATGATATGTGCGTATTTGATGAAAAATTTAATAGGCAAGAACACTTAAAGAGTACATTTTACAGTGAATTTCAGTTTTTATTACGAATCATAATTGGTTCAAGAAAATTCCTCCAGTATATTTTAATCTACAAATTTTGATTACCTTTTGTGTCAATTGTCAAAATAACATTTTTACTGAATCGTACTTTGCATTACTTACTGTTCATCTACTTACAACTAACAATTCTTAATTTCTTAATCATTTTAAATGACATTTAATTTTAATCGTAAATGATTTCCTTACATTAAGTACAATCTCGTTGCACGCTACATTTAATTCACTTATGACTTAGCGTAATTTAGCATTTTATAATGCTTCGCATTATTTGAAATGACACTAATGTAATACCACAAAAATCTAACGACGAAAGATAGAAATATTTTTTTAGCTAAAACGTTCACAAAATAATCCCAGTACCCCGTATATGAATGCAATAATTCATTGTAACTAGATATTATTCAAGATAATGAATTTACTAGACATACACGCAAGTTCGTTTCGAAAAATTCAGTTCTTCTAAACATTCAAACATTTTTACTTCACATACATTTACGGTAACTCATTCATTCTGCTGATCTAACATTATTTTTATTATGACTTATCCCTACATACATGGCTAACAGTCTTAGCACAATAAAAATAGTTGGATATATTGGGTACAAACTAAGGGTTTGCCATCGGATTCCATCAAGGAAGGGCGACAATATTCTAAAGTAAATGGGCACGAATAATAAAACGAATTCTCTCGATAACTCATATTAACATGTCTCTAAAGAAGCGAAGTTCAAGAATAAGCGAAACTCATCAGTACAATACAATACGATACGATACGAGTAAAATTGTTTTATTTGGAAATGATGTGAGATGTGATGATATTGATTTGATTTATCTTAAAAGTAATTAATGCGTAAGTATTTTATATTCACAATATAAATTGAAAAAAAACGAGGAATTTCACGTGTGCGTGCCTAATTCAAACTAAACGTTAATAATCTTCAAGAGTTGCCATTCTGTACTCACGAGCCTTTCCACGGGAGACACACCGAGCTTTGAAGTTTACGGCGTTCATATATTGACGTTCAGATTTGGCTTGCTTTGCTCCTATACCTCCATCGCTTACAACAGGTTTCGGGGCTCCGAGTTCCAGAATACTTCGGACAAGAGTGTTTTCAATGAGATGACGATTTATTCCACCACCAACCACCTAAAATGGTAATAAAAAAAGTATTAATTGTCAGAAAATATGTCTTCACGTTGTTTGATGTCATTATCACATGCTGCAAAGACTCTTACCTGACAAATAGCATCATACTGTTTCTTTTTTCCCCAAGTATCGACTTCCAAAACTTCACCTACACCAAATTTCATCGCTTGTCCTGGTCCGCTGCCCTCCTAAGATTGTAAATATACACAAACTATTTAGTTAATTCCGAAAAAATTGTGAGACATTTTATTTACCAATCCAGAATAAAATTTACCTCGACTGCATGCAAGAAATCTCGGAAGCTGTGTCGTTGCTGCCTACGATCCTTCTTAGCACGATATTTATGGGATTCAACAGACAATTGTCTCAACTTGGCAATCAATTCACTCATACTAGTTTTCTTTCTATGACCGTTGGAGTGACCATTTAGACTGGAATCAGCGTCACTTTCTTCAGCAGATGAATAATCTGTATCAACTTCTGAGTCCTCTACTGTGAGCCCACATAAATCCACAAGGGTGGCTAGTGCCTCACCAGCACCCAAACGAACTTCCAAGTCTGGTTGGTCCAATAAACTTTGTAATTCAGCGATCCATCGGTACGCACGAGAGTTCAAATATTCATCGGACATGAGAGTAATAAGCAGTGACCATCCCGACATCGCAGCTGCGGCTAAAGCAGTAGAGCTATTTTTTGGAATCTTAACTGTTTTTGCTCCACCCTCAGTATGGGCTGAATTCTCATCTTCACTCAATGTTCGCTTAGTCTTGGTTCCACAGCCAAACAATGGTTCCAAAACTGTAATGATTTTCATGACATCAGTGGGACATCCTTCAGAAATAAACGCCCCAAAGCATAAAGCTTCACAGCACTATAAATAAAAAAGATTGATAAGTAAGAAATTCTTTAATATGTAAATCTTCTTGTAAGCGAACGCTAAATTTGATAGTTATGTTTACCTTCACTCGTGCTGCAACAGATGCAGTATGGTCCAAAACCAAGGTCTGTAGAAACGGTTTTAGAGCATTAAAATCTTCAGTGGCCATATCGGGATCAAGTGCGCCAATCTGCAGTAAAGCCAAGCAATGCACATTAGCTGCGACAGCTTGATCACTTCCTTGGCCACGTTTGAAAATCTTTTCCAAATGGTCGCGTAACGTCTCCCGACGTCCTAAAATCAGGTCTGGGTTAAAGTTCTGGCTAAGAAGGCTGACCAACGTGGCCAAGCTGGATGTACGTATGCTCGCGGACTTCTCAATAATCCCATCGATTGCCTCTGCAACCTTCTCCTCCATTGCCTCACGGCTTCCAACGCCAAATATGGTGACACCTTCATCCTGTTCTTCTCCATTGCCGTTGTCGTCTAAGAAAACATTTAGCAATTGTTATTATAATAATTTCACTGGCAAAAGAAAGAAAATAATACATCAAATCAGATAACTTTATTATTACTTACAATCTTCGTAGCTTCCGCGTTCAGAATTCATACTAACCACACTTGCTGAGTCTCCGTTTACAGAATCATCATCTGACATGCCGTATGCACCCCGACGGGACTTGCCTGCAGAAAAACAATAAAATCCATGAATTTACAGTTATAAAAATTCTACGAATCTAATGCATAATGAAAATGAGTTACTTGACTCCATCATCAATGGTTTCTTTTGGTTTCTTAGCGTCACCAAATCATATAAATGCGGATGAAAGACCCCGAGAAAAGATTTAGGCCAAGCCAATTTTTTAGTTTTAAAATAAGTTTTATTATTGTTCTATGGGTTCTATAGCATAGCATTATAAAAATACTAGCTAAGGGGGATACATAAACTTAAACTATCGAATAATATATATCAAAAGCATAAACGCATTAAATAAATACTTTAAGCAAAGCTTCATTCGTACACATTAAAAGTTGCACATGGAACGTGATTTACGGGAATAATGGAAACGAAGCATCGTATTCCACATCTTAACGTAACTCATAAATAAAAACATTTGCTATATTAGTTAGTGGACTCAAATTTTAATTTTAATTAAAAACCTATTACACATTTAACCGCAATTGCAAGAGAAATGATGGACGAAATTAAGCGCATAAACGCACGGCCTTGCCGAGCACAACAAAAATCTTTGCCACCCTTCATCTACCTCTCGCATTTAATTATTATTCCTGACAAAACATAATATGCATGTACATACCTAATTAGAAACTATATGTAGTGCCTTCCAATATATATTTATTTAAGAATACATTAAGACAAAGCAATGCTAAAAGTTTTATGAAACTATAGAAAGCCATACAGCATATACCAATGCAATATTTATATACATCTTTCAAAAGATGTTACTCTACTCTGCCAGCACATTATAATCCTGTACACGCCCTTCTCAATTAATAGTATGCATTCGCCTTTCTTTACTACCTATAAACCAACAAAATCTGTTCTCAAATACAAAAGATTATGTTCTATCATCTGCGACTAGTAGTGATTGCATTTGAATGGAATGCATGGAGATCGGCTTGGTCTAAGGTCCAAGGTCATGTGTAAAATTAAGTTGTAAGCAAGGCAAGTACACAACTTACTCGTAAGCTAGTTCAACTTCCAAAACAACTCTTTGATCAAATACAGAGCAGCAATAGCAGTAGCAGCTTTAATTTTATATGAACCCAAAAACCTAACCACCAACCCAGCAACGCATGGGCAGCATAACGATATGTAAAGCTTTGCAAATTGTTCTTACTCCGAAAAGTATTTCTACTTGTGCAAATATAAATTGCAAGCTTCTTCGCCATTTCTCCCTTTCGAAAGAATATAAAAATAGCTGAGAATTTAAAAAAAACTCACAAAAAGTGCCAGCTTCATTTCATTACTTGAAGAAATCTCTCTCATCGTTTCGTTACGGGACTGATTCTTTATTGACAAGTCACAAGTAGCAAACGCTAAGTCAACATTTTACATAATAAGAGCAAACACTATCAACTATACACTTAGCTATTCACAAAAGTGCACTAAAGCTTTTCTACAGTCTTGAAAGCTGATAATACGCTACATGAATACATGTGACATGTAATACTGACACACAAACAAAAATCGTATTACAAGCCATTCTTAACAAACTTCCCTATTCTCTCAAAATCGCGTAAATATTTTGCTAACTGATCTAAAAGCTTGTATTCAAAGCGCAACCTGCAACTGAAGCCAAAAACTATCCTCACTCTTCTTAATACATAATATAAAAATATAATGACTATAAATATGAAATGAATGCATTTCTAACGTTGAACAGGGTGTTGTGCTGTACATGCCATTGTCTATACTTTTACTTGATATTCAATTAAACATTTTAGGCTGCCTGTGAATTCTGTTGGGATTTTAGCAAATACGTAAGGACTCGGCGAGGTGTTATTTTAATAATATCCATTATAGTTCCCTTTTTAATTAGCTAAAAGATAGCTTCTTTCTTTACTAACAAACGACTAAAGGAATACGCGAGTACGGAGCAGACCTTACTATACATAAATGAGCTTACTATAACTCATATAAAATAAAATGTGGTAAGTATACAATACATACAACATATTTAAACTTTAAACGTTAGTAAAAAAGCCCTGCAACAAAATCAAGTATAAAGCAGATGTGTTTTAATCTGAACTCTTGTTTTTATATGCTATGGTATGGACGTAAATAGCAAGCAAAAACGTTTACCTCACACATATCCTTTATACATGCATTAAAAGCTGCAAGTGTGAATCATCTCTATCTCATTTTACGTTTCCTCGATGAATTATAGAAACTTAAATGCATGTGATTTTACTAAGCAAGCTAGCAGTATAATTGTGAAGTGATGGTACGCTAACGCTTTGTTTAGGTTGATGCAACACTCTGAACACTGCATTTCATACCTACTGCATAATATTTACTAGATCTTTCAATGCAATGCCATGCCATGCCATACTTCATTCATTACAATGGAATGTGAATGTAGGGCACGGGCACAACCACGAGCCGAGCCGAGGTGTTACGTGATGGCAATCTTACCATACTAGAAAAATATATATTTTGCGAGTTTTCACTTCACTTGCTAACAAAAGTCAGACAAATGCTAACATAACCAATAACCACATATTTACAACATAAGAATCTTGCCAAAAAAGAGTCAATTCAAGCCAGCTGCCAATGTTTAATAGTTACTTTAGACTTTAGAGCGAATAGCAAATATGAAAGTACCGTAGCAAAGTCATATAAATACATGCAAAAGCGAATTCAAAAAAGGTTCCGTTCCACTATAATCTATCTATTTGAACATGAATCATGCATGCTTTTCTTTCTCTATTCCTATTCACAAATGGAAAACTAAGGCACGGAGGACCAACAGGTAGAATATCGCAGACCAAACTCTTTCCTATACAAAACCGCATTCAACGTACTTAACATTTGAGATGCAGCCATGTACTCCAATACAATTAATAAAAAAAGGTGCATCAAATTTACAATAGATTCAATGAAGTTTGAAATGAAAGGAGAAGCAGAAAGTCTGAAGCGTAATCTTAAATAAATCATTTTGTGAAAGGTTGAGATCAGAGATGCGACGCGATCACTATTTTTTCTGCTTATTTATATGCTCTAAATGCATGCGGTTATGAAATTCCATTCACTTCTAATTCGATCGCTTTGTCGAAATGAACAATAGTAGCACGTTAGCAGTAGTAGCAGTAGTTACTCTTTTCAGAAGCATACAACTTTCAAAGACATTCAGGACATTCTTTACGTTGCGTTACCCAACATTTTATGTCTAGACTGACTACCTCAAAGCAGAAAGATGATAGATAATATACAAAAAGCACTGCAGCAATAAAACGTCTCCCTACTACATCTAACAAACGAAAAGAGTAAGCTAGCATTTCCAAATGATAAAGACATAAACAAGAAATGGACACAAAAACGAAATAAAGAAGATAAACTGACATATAAGTATGAAATACTTCATTTCAGTACTATATGAGTTGAATACTTCTTTAGTTTAATTGGCATGCAAGTATCGAAGAATCTACTTACTACTTACATTCACGCCAATCTAATGTCCTTCCATTTCATCAAAAGTGCAGGAATGCATTTCCTACCTCAACTATACGGCACACACTGCAATGCATTGCCAACCAAAC
>JAANSM010000851.1:0-22719 GCA_036850725.1 Orchesella villosa | reverse complement strand
AGAGCGGGATCGTAGAATGCTGAGAAAGAAGAAACCTGTATTTACGATTGAAGTCACTGTTGGTCCCCACGTTTGTCGAGGTTCTGGATCAAACAAAAAAGCAGCCAAAACTGCTGCCGCTGAGGCAGCAATCATAGCATTGGGTTATGGGTCAACAGAAATGTCCATAGCGGAGGGCGAAGAACCCTCCACACCTCCGCCATCATCTACCACTGGACAAATTCAAACTAGTTCAGGAAGCAACGGGAAAAATTCTCAACATGCTGGAAAAAGTATCACTCAAACGGATGGTAAGAGTTCTTCGGGAACTGTAAAACTTGCAGGTGCTCGTCAAATTGCCCCTGGAGTTATTGTTTTGAAAAGCGAAAGCACTGGTACGTGTCATTGTGTCATTGTTTTAAAAATAATTATTACGTACAAAAGCAAACTATGTTTTTACTAATAATACACTTCAAATCGAAATAGGCACATCGGGAACTACTTCCTCAGCAGTTGCACAAGAAATGAAGAAAGTGAATACGATGGCTCCTTGTGCTTCTACTACCAGCAGAGAAGGCATAGAGAAATTGGCATATTTATCAAAACTGTTGGAAATTTCTGTGTCATATTCAGATTTCCCGAAGAAGAATGAGTATCTCAGCGTTGTGAGCTTGACCACAAACCCTCCTCATGTCGCACATGGCTGTGGAGCAACGTTGGAAGAAGCTCAGAATGCTGTAAGTAGACTTAACACATTTTAAGCATAGTAGAAACAGTAACATTTTGGAATGCTTTTGGATTTTGTTCCGATCGTTTTTGTTGGTTATTGCAGGCAGCATTAAAAATTCTGGAAGAGCTATCAACTATGGGATTAGATAGCGTTACTGCTGCTGCTGAAAAGCCATCGGAATAAATCGAATCTGAAAAAAACTCGGTGGTGCTACGTATTAGTTAGAACAAAAAGTTCCAGTTGATTCGATTTTATCATTGAACCGTAGTTGCAGTTGATGTTTGATGTAGTTGTTAGACTTTTAGGAAGAATTTAACCTAATTCTACTACTTTAGCTCTGTTCAAGGGTGACTTCTAAATACTGACCCGTTTAACTATTATATTGATATCGAGGAAGATCTGAAAGTTGAAAGTTACAATCGATTTGGTGGTGCATTTATTTGTTGCACAAAACTAGTATGAATTTTCAATCAATGTTTTGATGTTTTAAATGTATGTGTATTGTCTATGTATTACAATGTAAATGTTATAGGACCGCACAGATTTCAGACGAGAATATCTACCATTGGCTTGCATGGCACCAGAAGGTATGGTTGTCCAAACTAATCATGTATGGGAACATGGGAAGCGTATTTATTTTGTGAGTGTGACATGAATTTGAGTTAGAGCCAATGGTTCAGATATTGGTAGATGTCAAGAAATCTTTTTGCAATGGTATCAACCATCATATATATAATATATGTATACATTTAATAATCCTCTTTTTTAATTTTATTCCTGAAATTATCTATGCCATGTTTATCTACGTCATAATAAAACAGTGCTTCCGAAATCTTCGGAATATTGAAAATCAGCATTTTGGTGTGAACTATGAGTTGTTTTTTCTGGCATTCTGAAGAAATTCATGGTCGTGTCATAAAGTAACTTTTTCAATCTTATACACGGTATTCTCTAAATAACAAATTCAAATAATGAATAATGTCCTTATAATAGGATTTTTATGGTTTGTAGTAGTGGGGGTCACATTCATACTGCTTATAATTTACATGTATTGTAGGATGATTACTTTCCCTAATGGCATTGTATAAGGAATAGTAGCTAAGGAAATACCTGCTTTAATATAATAGTCAATGAAAACACGTCCTGTACTCCTTATGAAATCTTGCTATAAGGACCCTATAAGATTGGTGCTTTTCATTTTCATAACCGGTCAGTTATGTCGCTGTTCCACAATCAATAAATCGTTCAAGATTTTTCATACTCAACATAGCAATAGATAATACAAAGTGCTTGCTTTGTCATACGTCTGCCTTTTACAGAATCAATCACTCAGCAGAATGTCGAAAGGTGAAGTTGTGGGCTTAAAAAATCCAGAGGAATATTATGCCGGGGAAGGTATTACATTTTCTAGCTGTTGGCTAATTACATGTCAAATTCTAGTATATTTTCAAGAGATTTTTTACCTTCAAGTTGCATTACATTAATATTATAGCGGCCGAAGATGAAGATGATGGCATCATCTGTCGCTGTAATCCATGTGAATGTGAAACTCCACCTGAAATCGAAGGTACGCACATGCAAAGACAAAACTTGATAACTTGTTTTTATCTACCTCTTAATTTCTTTGTTGGATCATGGTATGATTATGCATTTCGTAGAAGAAGAAGAAGAAACTGAGAAAGTCGAAAAACCCGTCGAAATTATTCTTGATCAAAACGGAGATGCATACCAACTCGACGAGTTCATGAGAGCTAAGGCCTATTTTCTCCAGACTAGCAATAAATCTGGACTGAATTTGTATATAGAGCTTAAACAAATCTTAACAACAAATTAACATATAGCTTTTTTATATGATGCTTGCTAAATAGCTGAGATTTTAATGCATTTTAACCGTATCTTCAACTACTCTTTATAGATATGACCACTTGAGCGATGTCATTCGAAAATTCTTGGATGAGAGGGCCCCAAATAATCCTGTTGATTATTTGGAGGAAGTTAGCATGAATATTAAACGCTATCGTTTTGGAATAGGAAAGATGGACCCATTGCAAGACGCATTTCACATTAGTGAACCAATTCTTTCAGATGCAAAGCGCGTTTATGCCTATTGGAAAGTATGAAACGTTGAGTTGAAGTTTGATTTTGTCGAGAGACCCTGACTTAACAGATTTAGGTAATTTCAACCACTATTTTTACAGGCGTTTTCTAGATGGAATGAAGAAAAGAAAGAAATCGAGGGCGAAGGAATCTACATGGGCGGAAGTTTCCAAAACTTGCTTCGACTCCAATACTACTTGGAACAGATAAATATTGGATTGCCCCGTGAAGAAATGTTCCGTGTTGCCCTCGGAATAAAAGAGCTTTCTGCGACCAGACCACAGATTGCAAAGTTGCGTTTCTGGGGAAAGATATTTGGGATTCAAAAAAACTATTACGTTATCGAAGCAGAATTTAAGTTCGGTAGTGCTGAGCAAACCATGGATCTCTGGACACCGAGTGATGACACTGCTGACAAAAATGGACAAGAGGGTCAGCAAGGAATTCCTCCAGGAACAGAAAATATTCTAGACGCTGTTCAAACTTTCAGTCGAGCAAAGGATGTTGTTTTGAATCATGAGTTTCTTACTGCTTACTCGAAAACGTAGAGCAATAACCAAAAATACTTCAAATACATTCACGAGCATAGCAGGTTTTGCAGATTTCGACAAACTTAATTTTCCTTGCAGCTCTGGGTTGTCCCCCGAAAAGCAAGCTGACCTACTCCCAAAACCCACAACGTTTTATATGCCTGGTGCCCCCGAATGGGGTGGCGAAGGGGAAACAGAAATGATTGAGTTTGAGGATCCGGATGCTAGAGCTGATGCAATGAAATGGGAAGGTTACCAACAAGAGCTCATGGATAGTTTTCCCCAGGCTAGTGGAAGCGAATCCTCACAGATTCCAATGGAACCTGAGGGCAGTGGTGTGAACCGCAGGGCTTTTTATGTTTGCAACGTTCTCGGAGGAGATTGGCTTCTCCTTCCATCTATTACCCCACAACAAATTAATATTTCAAGAAATGTGAGATGGTTTCTCACTGGAAATCTTAATAGTGAAGTACGAACTCTTCCTCCTTTCCCTGGAAAAGAAGGTCATTATCTGAGAGCTCTTCTAGCAAGAATCACTGCTGGAGGGATGGTCTCTCCGAAAGGCTATTTCAAGGCTATGGGCCCAGAAGGAGAACTTCCTGGAGAAGAAGACGATGAAGAATTGGAACCAGAAGATGATGAGCCCCCACGTAAATTAACCTAATTGTAATTCAAAGTTTCCAACATCAAAACTTTTTTATACTAACTGAGGTTATTTTGTGTCTAGCATATGGAAATGACAACGTTTTAGCAGTCAAAAAGTATCAAGCTTCCATGAAGGCTTTGACAAATCCTAGTTTAGCATTTTGGGTTCATCACACCGCCTACGTTTTACCACAAGGCCGAACAACTTGGTGGAATCCAGCGGTTCCCAAAACGGGAAAGGTAAAGAAAGTGTCATCTGAAGATGGATCAGACTTAGATGAGGACGAGGATGAGGAAGATGAAGAAGAAGAAGAGATTCCTGGAAGGGAAATGGGCCCCCCTTTGTTTCAATCAATAACTCAAGATAAAGCTGCAGATGGGAGAGCGCCATGGAGCCTTGTGACATCCTCCTCTGTTTTCCCTGAATTTCAAGTGGTAGCCATAAGATCAAATGTGTGGTCTGGGTCCAATGTGATTTGTACCAGCAAGTATGCAAAATATTCTAGAAATGCACTGACCCACTGAATTACATATCTATTTTTTCTATTTTTCTCAAACTTGTCAATTCTGTTTTAGGGGCAAAGTGAGCAACATTTATTTGGGAGACGGTCTGAAATTCTTCCCAAGAACATTTGCACCACCGGTTCCTCCTCCAGCTACAAAAGAGTTCCGAGCCGGACCAGAGTTAGAGGAGACGCCTGATCCAACAGTGGAAGCAGAACAGAGCTGGCTGGACAAACTTGCTTTGAATGCTATAGCAGATGTAGAACCAAAGTTTATTGATAACGAAGAAGAGGATGTAACTGCCGATGAAGAGGAGGAAGATGAGGACGAATATTAAAGTATACTTTTTTGATTTTAAGGAACATTTTAATTGTATAAATATTATTTGATCGTATCATTATATATGTAAAACTGAACATCATGATAAAGCACTTGCACAACTGATTTATATCCTTGAAAAATTTAATATTTTGCTAATCCTTTTCAAATATATTTCATTGCCTGAAGTAGTTCGCATAAAAACCTTTAAATTTTTATTTAAATTCAAAACACATTCCAGAATCATATGATGGTTAAAAATTCTTCAACAAATCAACGACAAATATTATGTCTTTCTCTCGAATCTGTCGATTTCATAGACTTGCAGCAAAAGCGGAACTAGCTGATTTCAAAGTTGTATTCGATCCGGTTACGGGCAAGTCAGGTTCATCATTTTGGTCATTTTCATTTTCCACTGCAATACCTCTTGCGAGATTTCTCCTGTGTATTAGCCTAGAACAACAATGATTTTAGAACTTATGTATTAAAATTATTGTGATGCTGTATCAAAAAATATCAAATTCCTTTTCACGCACTTTGCTATGAATTCAACTAAATACAATAAGGGACCAATGAGTAGACATATAACTCCTACAGTGAGGAACGAGTAGAAAAAAAAGTTAGTCACTGGGAGATTCTTCGATTCGGCTGCAATCACTATTCTCTTCCTGCCGTTGAATGATATAACGTCGTAACCTTTGTCGATAGACGACTTTTATTAAACCAGGAATCCAAAATGTTCGAAAAGCAGAGCTTGTTTCATAAAATGGATGTTGACAATGATTCTCTTACGATAATTAATGGTCACTGTATAAGTCCCCTTTCTCAACTTTTTTAGGTAGCCATACTTTTTCCTAAAAGTCCTAAAAGCTGCTGTACGCATCCACACAATANTTCTCTTACGATAATTAATGGTCACTGTATAAGTCCCCTTTCTCAACTTTTTTAGGTAGCCATACTTTTTCCTAAAAGTCCTAAAAGCTGCTGTACGCATCCACACAATAAAATGCTCATTTTCCACCCCATTCTGTTGTATAAAAAGACTTTTCACCTCATCATGCCAATCTTGGCGAGAAACGAGCAGATAATATCATGAGAACAATGAGAACATGAAAATAAAACTTCATATTATACAGAAGTCACAGTAGTTGCTTAATATAAAATGATTTAATCATTGTTAGCACACCTTTTGGAAGTTCGAAATAATTGGTGATGTCACTCCAGTTTGGAATTTGGGGTTTCTTAAACCGCAAACTTTTATCAGATTCCCAAGCTATTCCATTAGAATCTAAAATGTTGGTGTTGGATCCACCACTGATTGACATTTCGAAGTCATCAGAAAAACACGAGTTGGCAATTTTCCCACATGGATATATGTACTTGTTTGTTACTAAAAAATATTGCTGAATAAGACGCCACTTTTCATGGAACACGGAGTATGAATTTTTACAACTCAATCTGATATCTTGTCTTACTTACCACCCCGCTTGAAGTATTCATATCGACATGTTGGTGGCACAGCACTATTCCCTTGAATAGCTCGACCTTCCAGTTGGCTAAAGTCAACATCGTGTTTGTACTTTCGAATATTTTGGAGGAAACTAGATAGCTCGTAGTAGAATATAACGGTTTTTTGATTCACCTACAACATGTGACATTATATAACGAAAATTGGAAACATTCGACATTTGCGAAACCTACGCTGCTTGTAAGCTTTGTATAATACCTACCAAATCATCATCAATATCAATTTCAACTTTACATATGCATATTCCCGACTTAAAGTTTAGAATATCATCACGACACTTCTTCACGGGACCGGAACCTGAGGAACTATCTAAGCAGTCAGTATAATCTATCCTTATAACAGATGGAGTATTGGCTGCAGACAATGCGCAAATACATGCGATAATGATGAATAGAATTCCGAACGCAACGTAGTATATGAGCATATGGAAAAAGGTCAGTCGAAGCCGAATGGCCCATAACCTTTGCTGTTTCCATTGCGTATCTGCATATTAATGTATTTAATACTTGTTCATCATGGTGGCTCTTGTTCATGCAGTTTTTTGAAGATATGTAAGATTCATCAGGGTTTAGAAAGATTTAGCCACAAGACAACTTACTGTAAAACTGCTTTCTAATCGCTGCCGGTGAAAGTTCATCCTCTTCAGTTTTTTGGACATGAGTAGCTTCATTTTCATTTATATGGGAGGATGTCGCCTGCATATTCTTGTGGCAACTTGAAATTTCTAGAGCTCTTGGTAGTCAGGTTTGGGTCCCAGTGTTTTTTTGATTTTTTGGACATGAGTAGCTTCATTTTCATTTATATGGGAGGATGTCGCCTGCATATTCTTGTGGCAACTTGAAATTTCTAGAGCTCTTGGTAGTCAGGTTTGGGTCCCAATGTGTTTTTGACTATCGGGAAAACGAATGCGGAGATATATTCTGCGCACATGGCGGTCAAACGGTATAGTGACGGAGTTATAGTGCTTATATCAGCCTATTATTATTTTCTTTACACAAATTGTACAGAAAAATCTTTTTGTACAAAATAGTTTTGCTCTTTTCTACAAATATAGCATTTTTATGCCATGGTGCGTACAGTTTTTTTCAGACTTGGTAAGATTTTCAAGGTTTGCATAGCACTTCCAGATCCACATGTATGCCAACTAATTTTCTTTACTCATAAGTATCACCTTCTGGACAATTATATATGGATAGCTATGGTAATACCCCTATATGCCAAAATTTGCTTAAAACTGTGTGAAAATAAGACCAATGTAGACGGAGTGGGCCAATCAGGGGCCAACTGTACACAAAGAAAGTGTAAAAAACTGTATTGCAAAACTTTGATGGCTGGCCGGCAGGCAGAAAATAATAGCATGTTAGGCAATCTCAATCGTTTATGTACTTGAGGAGAAATAATGAGTCTTTTATTGAAAGATCTGTTTAACTGCTATACAAATATGTGGTTTTATATCAAGTGAGAACGATCATCCATGAAACAATGAGATATAGTATTCATTCAATCCGAATATTACTTGGTGAATTTACTTGCTAAAGGTTTGATCAAAAATTAAATGATGCCTATATCTGCACAAGCTCTAAAGGTCTCTTGGTCTCCACATCCCATATCTATAAATAAAATATTATAAAATGTTCCTTATTTCGATTTAAAATTGCAGGTAGTATAGATGATATCTATAAAAGCACATATTAAACTTACTCCACGACCCATCTTCGCATTCGCCCACAGAATTTCCAACTCTGTAGTGCCTACAATAAAAAAAAGTACATTATATTAGGTAATGCTGTAACCTGTATCTTTTACCACGCTGTAACAGTAATAATCAAAGAGCACGTAAGGCTAAAGTATTACCATTGCAAAACGCATTGTCTGCAAGTTAGACCCTCAGGAAGCCTCAACCTAATGTTGTACCACCCATCATCAAAAGTTGGAATAGGATATTGAGTTCCAGATCCATCTGCTAAAGGAAGTAAGTATTGGTCGAGACACTCTTGTGTAGCAGGCACTAAAGGATTATTGTGGGGGCAAAGACGGAACTCAAAGTATCCCAAGTGACTTTTTGTAAGTTCTAATAGCCACATCAATCTCTTGTCCAGCAGTGTAGTTTGCAGTAATGATTCCCCTTCCGAATGTTCCTCCACCTTCGTGAGGTCTTGGCGAAGGGAGGTCGTATGCTGTTGTAAGAATGAAGCATTTGATTTAGCTTTAAAACATGAAGATTATAAATGAAAAAATACAGTATAATAATAAGAAACGGTGAAAGCTTAAGGTTTATCTCACCATCCCCACAGATCCCACATTTACCACCGTTCTGTTCTGAATATTGGACCTACATCAAAAATATTTTCAAATATTAAAGTAATGTACATAAAATAACATCTTAGCATTTTATGTATTTCCTTACCCAAAACCCCCCACAGTAGCCTGCATTATCGTCATAGTCCTTCGGAGGATTGTAATGATCAAACTCAGCGTCTCGCCACAAGCTTGCTGTGGAAGCTGGAACTCTTAACCTCCCATGACCCTGAACTGTGACAAAGATTGCGGTTAAACCTAATGCAACAATTGCTAGTTTATTCATTTTTGAAATAAAGTTGTTTTTTTTTGTATAAAGGACGCAGATTAAATGGCGTTCACCCACGCAGTATGGGTTTAAGTGCGTGTAAAGTTGTAAAAATCGGATGAGAATGTTGATTTTGGGATGAAGTCTAACAGTTTTATATACCACAACCGCTGGAGCAAACTATTTAAGTTGTCGGTATAGCGTAAACAGAAGGATTATCTTTTATTGGGTAACTGACAAGACAATAATAAAACAACATCATTGCCGACCAACAACCAAACTGAACCAACGCACATCATTTATTTATTGCTGACGAAAGGAAACAACGTAGTGGAAAAAATGGACGTAAAAAACAATTTAATTCATTTGTAATTATTGGTTTCTGGATAAGACGATGATCTAATATTTTCATGATTGATCCTTTATTTATTTCATATTAATTCTTACGTAAGAAATTAATGTGTATTCCCAAAATGCATTGACTTCGCGAGTTATCTGATCATGCGCAAAATGGGAAGCGATAAGAAGTAGCCAGTTTACTGGCTACGCATGAAAGTAAAAATATAAAAAGTATTAACAGATTTTCCAGGTTTTGATGAGATTGAAGTCTGAGTTGGACTCGGTGCAGGAGGGTGTGATTTATCCGATTTATATATCATCTATCAAAGTAATTGATAAATTACTAATAGTACTAATAGATAAATAAAATAAAAATACGTCCGTAAAGCTGATTTCTGATGAGTAAATGACAACATGAAACATAAAGTTGATGACTGATGGACAAATAATCATAGATGATACGCTGAATAACGAATTATTTTAAGCTGAACAGGAAGTAAATGCACGGGGTTTATGTTGGTAAACTGATTGATCATTCAGTAGAGAGATCAATTTTTATTATTTCTGTAGAAAAAGGGTTATCTCGTTGAGCTTGAACTTGCTATTTAATGTCGACAAATGGTTTGGATAAACACTTTGCAATGTGTTTGCAACTGAATTAAAAATTGCAAACATAGGCTGTACAAGGCCATCTCATTCATCACACTATAAAGTTATACACACAGGTAAATAAGCAGGTCAATAAATGGTTTGGATAAACACTTTGCAATGTGTTTGCAACTGAATTAAAAATTGCAAACATAGGCTGTACAAGGCCATCTCATTCATCACACTATAAAGTTATACACACGTGTAAATAAGCAGGTCAAGATAAGATAGGCCCCACAATGCAATGGAGATGAAAGACTCCAGCTTCGTTGAGATTAAATATTGAAAACAATTTGTCAACCTGTTCAGAAGACAGAATACGTTTTCATTATGTCGTACTGTTCAATTATGATGCATGTACCTTCTCAAATATGTAAAATTATGTTCATATTTGGGTTTTGACCGGCGATGAACTAGGTTGATGAAAGCCATTCGAAAATGTTTCTGGAATCCTTCCGTTTTCAGAAGCAGCACCATGTATTATAGTTGCATCATAACTTATATGATTCATAATCCAGAATTATTCGCATTTTAGATATGAAGCCTCAGATGATGTACTTTAGTGGCTTACTAATAGAATGGTTAAGTCGTTTACCTTAAAATTCCTATGTTGAATACTGAATTGTGATTTGGGAGACCATAATTAATTTACAAGCAAATACATGCTTACTTTAGTCGAGTTCTCTTATTACCCCAAATTCGCCCAATGAATAATTATGGTGTGATGGAAGGTGCAATATAATACTGTATGAAGAAATTAGAAAATTAAACCTTTGTGATAATCGTTTTTGCATGTGCTTTTTATTGTACATCTGAATAATTTGGAAATGTTTTATGACTATTTTCTAGGGCTTGTTTTTAATGGTTTATTTGGTTTTGAATTGGCTTTAGCTTATGGTAATTAACATGAAAATTAAATTCACTTAAAGTTTCATCAATCTAACTGATTTCGATGTCAGCGCAGGCCCGGAATACCTCTTGGTTTCCACATCCCAATCCTGCAATTAAAGATTAAAATACAATAAATTAACTGAATGTCTCAATTCTTATATGCCATCTTAGTTCATATCTATTATGCAATTCGACGTCTTACTGTAGTCTCCATCCGTGCAAGTTCCGTGTGAATTTCCCGTATTGTAGTGCCTAAAATTTTATCGTTATCAAAGTAATTGCTAGGAGTGCTTCCTGTTATAGATACAGAATTCATGTTAGTTATAGAAAAAGACATGCTTCTTACCATTGCAAGACGCACTGTCTACAAGTAACACCCTCAGGAAGCTTCAAACTGATTGTATGAAGTGCGGCATCAAAAGTTGGGATGGGATAGCGTGTTCCTGAACCATCAGCCAATTCCAGGATATTCTGATCCAAACACTCTTGCGTGGCTGGAACTAAGGGATTGTTTTGGGGACAAAGTCGGAACTCAAAGTAGCCCAAATGACTTGCAGTAAGGTCAATTTGGACATTGATAATTTGTCCAGCTTGGTAGCTTCCAGTGATAATTCCTCTTCCATAAAGACCACCAGCTTCATGTCTCCGCGGTTGGGCTTCATCGTATGCTAATAAATTCAATTATATAATCACTCTTCGTTGGTTTCGAAAAGGTTTCATATCATAGAGGATATGTTATACTTACGATCCCCACAGATCCCACACTGGCCTCCATTTTTATCTTAAAAAATTACAGTTTATATTTTAGCTTAATTAATCTTGATTTTTTAAATTAAAAAAGCTAATTAAGATATTTAAATATAAAAAAATTAATATTATAAGAAATATTAGTAAATAAGATTTAATATTCAAAGAAAAAATAATAAATTTGAGTCCCTCTCTTACCATATTGAACCTAGAAATAGGTAATTACAAGCTCTTTTAATATAACTATTTATTTCATACTCACAATAAAATTCGAATTTTCTAGGATAATTTAAAGCTTACAAAAAAACCACCACAAAATCCTTCTACGTCATTATAATCAGGTTCTGGGTTGTACTTTTGGAATTGGGGAAACCTCCAAAGTGTACCCCTACCAGGTGGTGTCCAAAGACGGCCGTGGCCATTTACGAGGACAATAAGAGCCAAAAGAGTGGCCACCGAAGCTGTTAGTTTATGCATGATTTCAATTTAAAGCAAAACTCTCGATTTTTGCTTAACTGTTTCTCTCCAATGACTTCAATCAAAATGCAATGAAAGGCAGCTAGTTACGTCTTATATACAAATCGAGCAAAATTCAATTCGAACAAACTCCATTCATACTATATCGAAAAGGATTATATATATTTTATAATATGGTTACTGTATGAGAAGAGAATGATGCAATATGCCCTTCGCCAACAATTTGACTTATCATTTTTAAATCATAAACTTTTGCGTGTGCCAATATTGTACTTTGCTTTGCTGTTTATTTTTTTACAATCCCAATTAAAGGGATCACACATGCGGGGTTAAAATAAATTCACGGCAATCTTAACTTTATTACAGGCGAAATTTCCAGGAACAAAGACATAAATCGTAACCGCAGTTGTCGGCCGTCGGCATAATCAAATCAAAATACCTTCAATCTCACAATGAGTTCAGAGTTAAGACTTCAACCCTACGTCACTCGGACGCTTTTTTTGGGTTAGATATGCTGAACTTACATGTTCGGTCATGAGTACATTCGGCATCTGAGCATCATGCATCATAACGCAATAAATCATCACAGTGATAATGTTTTAAAATTCATAGACAAAAAACGACAACTTTCTCTTCATGAAATCACGACGTTATGAAGAGTTGATCGAACATCTAGAAGATGACACCTAAGTGAGAGTTTCCAGTATGAAGATCCGTTTTACAAACGAATGATGTTTTCGAAGAGTACCAATGCTTCATTAATGAATACCTTTGAAATGATCATTATTGCGCTGGTGGCATATGGCATAACGTCTTCTATTTCCAGGAGATGATGTACGCTTATGTACACAACACAACATGTTATTTTGTTATACACCGTTATTATATTTATCAGCGCAGCGTTATAAATAAGTTACTCACGTCATTACGCCCCAATAAAAAGCTAATCCGCAACGCAAACTGTTTACGCAGTCATTTACGCAGGAAGTTAATGATGATGTGATAAGTAGAGGAAATTGCACCTATCATCGTACAATCATACAATTTGATGCATTGCTAATTGATTTTTATAATAGTGAATAATATGAAAATATGAATATGAAACCAAAGTGGCAACCGGATGCCTACCAAACCACCAACTAAAGTGGTAGAAATAATACAGTTATCCTTAATCTCTTTATTTAGTTATGGCATTTTTTGTTCAAAGTTCTGATTTGTCTGATGTCAATGTCAAATGTATAGATAGTATATTGTTTTTGTCGTTCCATTGCTACTGGTAAAGTGACTGAACAATTAAAATTATGCTAACAAACAATGAGGGTATTCAGTTCAGCTTTGTTAGCATTATGTAAGTTATCATACGCTGATAACACCATGTTGTCGTGAGCGACCCGAAATCAAATCCGAAAAATTGCATTGTTTCCTGCTACGTCAGTTAAATGAAGGTTTTTGGTGTGTTACGTTCATTACGTTCGTAACCAACCCTTTCCATAGTAAAATTCTGTGAGCTATAACGAAATTTCATTATCAGCGTATGATAACTCACGTAATGCACGAAGTACACATAACAACGCTGAACTGAATACCCTAAATGAAACAATACGACATACATGCGATATTTTGATTGACTATCATTCTGTCATAAAAAGCTTTTTTACAACCATAAAAATTCGACATACAAGGAAAATCGTGCCTACCACAATGTTCCCAATCCCAATCCTCCATCCTCCGTCATAAATTCCACGAAATTAGTTCATTTTCTCCGAAACTAAAAAATGATTCTTTTTGTACATAAACATCATGATTTTGAATGGATACAGATGCACCATGCAATGCACAAGACAAGAGATGCACAAAAAGCCAGAATAATACACAAAGGCCAAATGAGCAACACAGCTGATAATTCATTGCTTTTTGCTACTTTTGACGTGCATTTGTTGTGAACACCAATATGTCAAGTGTTTATAAGTATTTATGTAACCTGAGAACTGAGTCGTGTTTATTGCTTAAAAGCAAAACACATTTAGTACAAATTTGAAACCTAAATAAATCAGAAAACCTGACAGTGACACCTGTCACTGACAATGGTTTAGCATTTCCAAGATGAGTGAGCAAATCTTAAATGAGTTGCAATTGCTCACCGCAATGTACGAACCGGTTGATATCCACTTTTCATGACCCAGAAGTTTTGAATCTTGTTGAAAATTGCATTCCCATTTCAGACTCGGTTTCCTTAAGTATTCGCCTCAATGAGGAGGTGGAACTAGATATTAGACTTCCGTTAGGGTATCCAGAAACTGAGAGGTTATCACCACATTGTCGCATTTCCAAGAAAAACCCAGCGAGTGTGATTGATAGGAATTCGGTTCAGCATTGGGAATCAAAAATTAACAATGATTTGTTGCATCAGTACTTATCAACCAAGAAGAGTGGGGATGATGGAGATCAGGGTGAAGATGTTCCGAACATTTTAGGTGTCATTCAGTGGTGCAATGAGGAGTTCGAAAAACAGCCCGTGCCAAAAGAACAAATGGGTGGGTGGAATGTAAACGTTGAAATGATGAAGTTTACTATATGCTATTATCAAATTATTTATTTATTTATCAACTTTTTATTTTATTTTAAATTCTAGCATCTTGTAAAGATAATTATACAAGTGGAAACAAATCTCAAAAGAATACTCAACCGGGAAGCGAACAATTATGTAGAATATGGATATTTTCTCATCATATTTACAACAAAAACAAACGAAAATTCTTGGTGAATACTGCGGAGGAACTGGACCTGTCCGGATTTTCACTTCCTGGAAAACCAGGTTTCGTTTGTGTTGAGGGAGATCCTTCAAACTGTGACGAATACTGGTCCAGAGTTCGGCAGCTTTGTTGGCAGAAAATATCTTTGATAGAGCGCCAGCTATTTTCACCTTCCGAAATAATATTTGAAAACAAACCATTTGAAGAGTTACACTGTGATAAGTCAGCTTTTATAAAGTTTCTTGAGGAACGAAATTCTAGTTCAGTAATTAAAGAATATTTGGGTATTTAAACTTTTATTTTAATGAAATTTTATGAAATAAAAAAGAAGAAATAAAATGAAATTTTATTTCTTCTTTCCTTTATTGACCTTCTTGATAAGTCAGCTTTTATAAAGTTTCTTGAGGAACGAAATTCTAGTTCAGTAATTAAAGAATATTTGGGTATTTAAACATATATGAAATTTTATTTCTTCTTTCCTTTATTGACCTTCTTCTCACACTCCAAAACCTTTCGGTGATGTCGTGGTCGCTCCAAATGGGCCAAATATGTAAGTCGGTCTTTATTAAGTCCTCCCGCAAGGTTGACAACCCAACCGAGTGGGACACTCTGCGTGGTCAATTCGCAAATGTTTTCGCAATTGATCCTTTCTACGATACACCCTTCCACATTTTTCGCAATTGAACCTAATTCCAAGATGGCAACTGGCAATATGCATATGAAGTGTTTTGTCAGCTTTATATTTCTTGTTACATCCTGCGTAGTTACATCCATAAACCCGTGAAACTGCAGGCTTGTACTTTATTCCAAAATGTAACGATTTTTCATGTTGAACAAGTGTTGATGTACTTTTAAAGGGTTTGTCGCAGTAAGTACAACGATAAGGACGGTCATTAGAATGGACTGGAGAATGCTTTTCGAGTTTATAAGCTTTGTCAAATTCTTTGTTGCAGATAGGGCAAATATGTATTTTAGCATAGCGATATTTCATGTAGCAAATTATTTCGTGAGCATTCACTGATTCCAAGTTTCTGAATGTTTTCTCACAGTAAACGCAATCTAGGTGGAGGTCTTCTTCCTTCTTTCCAAATGAAGATGCGTTTCGACTCAATTGATACTGATGATCCTTCTTTGCTGTTGATTTAGTTGTGAGGTGCTGGTCCACCCGGTGCAAAATGATGTTTAAGGTTTTCTTATTGCAAAGCTGGATTAATTTGTCGTTCTTTGTTAAGTTCAGATTGGAATTTTGATGTAGGAGTAACGTGTTTGTGAAGTAACTTTCTTTTGAAGCTCGTTTCTTTGTGGGTGGACTTTCGTACAATTCTGCTTTCCTTCTGCACTTTCTCTTTATGCTGCCTGCCAGTATTATGACGTCTCAGATGGTTCAAACAACGAAACGTGGCATTGCAAGTAATACACCGTATAAATTTTGGATGAGTATGGCGTCTCATGTGTCCTTTGTACGATCCAAGGGTCCAATACATCGTATCACAAAGGCAACATTTTAAAGGAGTTTCTCGCCCCCTGTGAATATCTCGAATGTGACTTTTTAAGGAGCTGTGATAAGTGTAAATGTTCCCACAAGTTTTGCAGATGAATTTTTGCTGTTTTCCTTCTGGAAGATGCTTGCTACGTAGATGATCTTTCAAATTTTCTGGTCTTGTAAACAGCAAGTTACAATGTGGACACTGGTAATCTTCATTTCGATGCGATTCTCGAACATGCCTCCACAAAGCCCTTTTGTCTCTACTGCATTTACCACATTTCTTACATTTTAGAGGATCAGCGTGAGGATTTCGGTGGATATCTGGATGGAATTGGTCATTGTGTTGGTGTAAATCCTTCTGCTCTTTGAAAATCATTCCGCAAAACTGGCACCTAATTGTTCTTCTTAAATGCTTGATTGAGTGGAGTTTGAGGGCTGTAAAGTTAGTAAAGCTGGCTTCGCAGTTGGGTTCTTTGCAGTGATATATCAGAGCGTCTCCTGGTTTCATTCCATGAATATATTTTGTACCTTGGAACTCCGGGACTGGTTTGGAAGGAGGAGAAAGAATTTTCTTTAGAGTATTCTCGTCTGCTACTGTAAACTGCGGTGGGCGAATCAATTTCCTTCTCGGAGGTACCTTCATCTTGGGTGTTTTAGTGCATAATTGCAATTGCGTTGAATTCGACTGAACATCTAGAACACAAGAAACATGTAATTTCTTTAAATTAACAACACTATTAACATTTTATTTAAGAACTTTGATAGTTTAGAGCATACGTACCACTTAGGTGTTCACGTTCTCTTCTTGGCAAACGTCTTAGTTCCCTCATTTTGAATTAAAGGCAGAGATATCTGATGGGAGAACTGCCGTAGTGAATATTTTACAACCTTGCTTTTTCAGCGCATATCACATATATTCTCTGAAAATATCTCCAGTCGCCAGTCACAAGTGAGTTGACAAAAATTCACTCCTAATTTTATCTTATAGGCTCAACGGAATAGCACACATCTTGTGTAATCTTATCTTGTTTATGATTGTACCTTAATTTACATGGATAAGTTCTCATAAGCTTTCTTTAAAGGAAGTAGCATTTTACGAGATATCTTGTTCGGAGATACACTTGTGTATTGAAACATTTGTTCAAATTCATATGATGTAGGATGTTTCTGATTCCTATACTCCCAATCTATATGTAACAATCATCAAAGTCCAAAACTCATTGAAGTTATTTTCCCTTTATGCATGCTTCTGCATTTCCATAATAATCAGCCACGCCACATTCCTAAGTAAATAGTACTAATTCACTAATTAAATTCCCTTCCACATTCCTTATATTATAAGCCTTTAGAAACTAACATCCTCATGTTGGATCCCCTCATGCAAATATAGGCAAGCCGGCAAGGGGGTAATCAAATCATCCTAGACGTCTCTGGAACTTGAAGTGGATGGAATTTTTCTTTGTTGCATGCAACTCATTTACGTAATCTATCTACAAAAGCAAATCTTTCAAGATGTATCACAAAGATTACTTTTATACAATATAATGTTGAGATAAAGTTGATTCAAGGCCGATTTTCTAATTTGTTAATCCGTCATTCATTTTATATTCATCAAACATTCCTTTATTAAAGTTTTAAATGATAGGAAAATCGGAACCACACAGAAAACCATTTGCATATTTAATATTTTGTTGAACTGCTGTCAGAAAGGAAATATTCGTTTTACTCTCAACAATATTCCTCCTTTGTCATTCCTATGGAATGCTTTACTGAAGTATATTTGGCTTGATTCACTTTTCAACTTGCAGATGAGCATGAAAAAAGCACCACAAAAATGATATGATTGCGAATTATAACGGAACGAATCATTGTCCTCGTAGGAAGTTGAAAAGATTGCTGCCTTGGCCTAAGGGTGGTTTCCCCAAATAAGGGTTTGCTTATGATCTGCTCTCTGGCAATTTCTTGATTTGTGTAGGAAGGCTGAAAATATGGATGCTCGATGCTCTTTTTAAGCGAATTGCAACAGTCATCATTACATTGAAATAGTTGTAATGTAAATGTACTCAATCAGTTTTAGGCCTTACTACTTACTTACCAACCGTCACACACTGCTCATATATATGCATTTTGTTAGCTTAACTTGTGTGCACACAAATTGCAAACTGATCTGTTCGTTTTTTGGATATTCTATCATGCTTCTTCATTTCACATTTGCTCATGATGATGTACATTTTAGCTGTAGGATAGGCAGGATATACGGGTTGTAGTTGTGATGATCATTATGCCTTGCTTGATCTTACTTGAATGTGGCAGTCTAGTAGTGAATCCAATGAATCCATACACCCCTCTCCTCTTGTTGAAGACCTTTTGCATTCTTCGAGTGATAACCTTGTGTATGCATTTTTTTATCCTTTTTCTTTGTACAAACAATTTTTGCTAAATTAAATATGAGCATATAACAGGACATCAACCTTCTACATCCAATATCAAAGATGAACGTTTAGATGTTCGTATAATTATTTGCTATTTCCTTTCCAAAGCTTAGTCATTCTCATTGATTGTGCGTAGTAAAGTCAAGAATTCGATTGACTGAAGAATGCTCTAACTTATGTACACTACTTACGTACTTCTACAATTGTGAACAATGGAGGACAACCGTTCCCGTGCGTTTCTCAATCCTTTCTTAAATCACTTGGTATTTACAAATTTATTTGCATTACAAATTTTTTTAACGGAGTCTTTCAAACGAGATTATATATCTTAACCTGGTCTGTTTTTTTGTAGATTATCAACAAAATTGTAAGTTACACGAATCGTCTTCAAGATTTGAAAAATCTCCGACTAGTTTCAACAGAATGGAACAATCTGATTCTTCCAAAGTTGTTGAAAAATTCTATCGTAACCTTCAAATCATGGAAGGACATTGGCCATTACGAGAAAGACTTTGGGCTCACAGTTGCACACAAGAATTTCCATTGGAAGTCTACTGGAATAGATGTGAATGATGCTCTCATGACATGTATTTTGCATGCCGCAGAAGAACTCCACTTTTCCAAAGGACTCATAACACAGGATGATCTTCTAATTATTCTAAAGTCTGGAGTTTGCCTGAAAACGCTCAGTTTCAACGAAGTTTTTGTAGAGAAGGAAGAAGATATTCCAGACAATGAAGACGAAGTAAAAGAGAAAGACACAAGGGATACAAGAGCTGATTTTATAGCTCAAAATTTGACCAGATTGGAAGTAACGTCTTGCGACCAAGATGACAACTATCCTTGGTCTTTGGTCTTGCCAACATTGCCTAATTTGAATACTCTACATGCTCAACTCCAATCTCCAAGCCAAGTTACGGCTGTGCTAGATTCTCTCCTTACAAATCAAATCAAATTGGGAGAGTTCAGTTGTTTCTTAGTTGATATGAATATCGAGCATTTGCAACTTTTATCTTGTCTCGAAATGCCCCTCAAAGTTTTAGATATTAGCTTAGCTTCCACCGTCGCCACTTCTTGCGTTGAAGACTTCCTATCTTCAAAATCTTGCCAGATGCTCGAAAATTTGAAGATATTTAAGGAAGCTGATTGTGGACACAAAAATTATTTTAGTTTGCCAAAAATTTCATCAATAAACTCATTGGAAATTTTGGGAGATCCTGTTGCAAACATATTTCAAACGATAAATCTGAGTTGCCCTAATCTAGAAAGTTTGAATTTGAGTGAGGTTAGCTGCAAGGATGTTATGTCACAAAAGTTCCAGCATCTCACATTAAAAAGTCTTTGCATTGAGGAGTGCTTCTTTCCAACAAATGTGCTGAGTAAATTAGCAGAGAATTTTCCGAATTTGACCAAACTCTGCTTGTTTTTGAATGATGATAATATTGGAACAGTTTTTCAAAAGTTTGAGCATTTGGAAGAACTCACCATTTTAGGAACAGAAATATCTGATGATGGGCTCACAGGTGGGAAGGAGCATGGGGGTGGAAACGATCGGCCTTATATTGGAGATTGCAAAAGTAACTTTATTGTCATTTATGCAGATTACGAATGACTTATGTAAACTCTTTAATGTTAATCTTAATTGAAACTTTTCATGGTGTCCATTTTAGGACTTCGTGTGCTTAACTTATACCCACAACCATTGCACGGAATTACAGACGCGTCTATTCAACACGGCCTCTTGTTTGTGCCCGAGTTAACTTCATTGAGTGCTCCAGAAACTGCAGTACGTTTTATTATTTCATCCTTTGAATTTAAGTATATGCGTTTATGATGATCGATTGATCGATTTCTGCAGATACAATTCAAATTCTATGCAATTTTCTGATTTCGTAGATAACTGACAAAGGACTGAGGACATTACTGAGGGTAAAAACAAACATGGTTAAGCTTTCTGCGAAGGTTTTTATAGACGTGGCATCAAATGAACATTTCCTTAGATCTAGCAAGTATCAACTGCTTTGAATAGAGGAATTGAAATAATTAGTAAACAACTAAGTATATAGAACTACCACATATTTATTAGTTCATTTGGATTGTCCATAATAAGTTTGTATTTTAGTCCATGTAAGGTGATCTTAAAATGATTTCAGTGCATGAGATAGAGAGTTCCATATTTGGTGTCTAAATATTCGTATAATATGATTGAAATAATGTACTGACACTTGCCCATATTACAGGGAAATTGAATACGTATATTTTATATTGATATTCTGAATAATTGATTAAGTTGAAATAAAAAGATGCGTATGTGATTTGATTAAACGCAAATGAATAATTAGCGATGTATCTTTCGCCATTTGTACTAGTCTCACAAACGACCTGCTGATTCAAACTACGAAGAAGAACTCGTCGGGTAATTGAAACTGTCCAACTTGTATAGACATGTTAATAAAAAGTAATATTTGAGCTAAAAGTGGATTTTCTCGATTGTCAAGAACATACTTTGTCTTCTGTGCTATTGTGCTATAATGTTAAACGCTTTGATCTGTAATACCAACAGCCAAAATGATATTTGATGACACGTATTTGCATGTAACCAACCCATCAAATTAATTATTAATCAAAACTTGTGCCTTGAATCGTCTTTGTGATTCCACCATCAACCGGTACAGCAACTGCATTGATGTATGAAGCCAGATCTGACGCCAAGAAAATGACGCAGTTGACAATATCTGGAACAGTACCATTCCGTCCAAGGGGACTTCCCTTCTTAAACGCAATTCCAACTTCAGGTCCATAGCCAGCCTTATCATGCCATGCCTGGTTTTCAATAAATCCTGGATTGATTGTGTTCACACGAACCCCTTTAGGCCCAAGCTCAAGTGCTAGACCTTCAGTGATCATCATAACCGCCCATTTAGAAACGCTGTATCCGATAGCGCCCGGAAACTAAAGTAAATTACGAAGGAAATAAAAAGTTATATGACCGTCTCTAGCCTATAAGACGATGCCTTTAGGCCCAAGCTCAAGTGCCAGTCCTTCAGTGATCATCATCACAGCCCATTTAGAAACGCTGTACCCGATAGCGCCCGGGAACTAAAGTAAATTACGAAGGAAATAAAAAGTTATATGACCGTCTCTAGCCTATAAGACGAGAAACTAAGATATAATATTGAAATTAGCACATACAGCTCTCATTCCAATTCCACTGGAAATGTTAACAATATTTCCTTGGCTTTTCTCCAAATGTGGGGCACAAAGAGAACAAAGAAAAACAGGAGCTCTCACATTGATTTTCATTTGGTTATCAAATTTTTTCATCAACTCTGGATCGTCAATGGGACTTAATGCAATGACACCAGCGTTGTTCACCAACACATCCAGTCGCCCATATGTGGCAATAATTTTGTTGACCAAATTTATTAAATCTGCATCAACCCCCACGTCAGCTTTTACTTGTAAGGGTTTGTAACCTAATGGTGATGCTGCTGTGCATTGTTGAGCTGCGTCAGCCATTTTCTTCTCATCTCGCCCTTGAACCACGACTTTTGCTCCCAATTTGGCAAATCTTAGGTTCATAGCTAAACCCATGCCACTGCTGGAACCTGTAACTAGAACAACTTTGTCCTTAAACGAAATGTTTTCGGTAGCCATTTCAGATGTTTGAAAGAGAAGTAATAGTTGTTCCAAGAAATGGATTGAGGTATGTTCACAAGCAGATCTCGTTCGAGTGATTGGAGTGAAGGCTTTGGTAGGAATAGCTTGATTTTCCATGAAAGGTGAGAATTTATTATGTTTTGTAGATTTTGCGTGGGGTATCTTTTTTTTACCTTAGTTAAGTAGAGTTAGAGTTACTAGAGTTTGCTTTTGCAATGATTTTCATGGCTTTAACTTAAAAAACAGATTCTTCTTTTTGTTCCTTCTCTGCAAGTTATATATCTGAAAGAACTTTTATGCAATTTTGATGATTATGATGAATTGACAGATTTTGGAAGGAACAAAAAATTGGAAAATTCATTCATCATGTAGCAGAGTGTATACAGCTT